>AZLU01000171.1:0-61168 GCA_002224055.1 Pezizomycotina sp. ARF18
CACGCCTTCAGAAACCATAAGCATTGTTTGGCAACGAACGAACAAATATTTTTGTCGACCAGTTGGAAATACTGGTATGATTCTCAATCGCTATACCTTTAGCTACAAATGGAAATGGCACTCAATAGCGAGACATTACGACTAATATATTCTGTTCCTGACTGGCTACAGCTATTGCAATTCCATACTACAATGCCTCTAAACTCGAACCGTTTAGGGAATCCGTCATAAACTACCCCGTGAGAGCGGTTATTCGCAGGGTCGCCGATGCTATTGCGCCTCCCAGTAATCGCTTATCTCGAATCAGTACGGATTTCCATCGCGTCTACTGCTCTATATCATGCTTATCCTGTTTTCATTCTTCGAGTCCTGACCTTTGCATCTTTAGGTACTGTGCCGAGCCAATCTCCCAATCCGCCGCCGGTTCGCATCGAAGACAAAGAATCACCAGAAGCGAAGAAGAAGGCTGCTATCAATGCAGGTCGATCCTTAACCTCGAGGGCGTGAACGCTAAGAACTACGGGATGGAGGAATCGCTTTTTTCTGCCTGAAAGACGTTTTCGAAAGCGTCGTGGCAACCGATACACGTACCGGCGTCGTTAGCCCGCTTCGCTTTGTGGAGGTGCTAAAATTCAAAAACGAACTATTTCGAAGCACAATGCACCAGGATGCTCACGAGTTTCTCACTACGTTTTGAACGAGTGGTCGAAAATGTGGAGGAACATCACAAGAAATTACCACCGAGCAACAACATTCCATGCAATCTTTAGCACCAAACCGTCGGATACGCTTACTCCCGGAATAGCTTCGTCGTCCGCTTCTACAGTTTCCTTATCGTCCACATCGCCAACAAGTTGGGTACACGACCTATTCGAAGGACATTTAACTTCAGAGACCAAATGCCTCACGTGTGAAAACGTGTCGCGAAGGGATGAAGCTTTTCTGGACCTATCGATCGACCTAGAGCGGAATACTCTGTCACTTCGTGTCTAAAGAATTTTTCCGCAAGTGAAATGTTGTGTGAGAGGAACAAGTTTCATTGCGACGGCTGCGGTGGTCTTCAGGAGGCTGAAAAAAACGGATGAAGATCAAAAAAACTGCCGCGCATATTAGCATTACACTGAAGCGCTTTAAGTATATGGAGGATTTGCAGCGGCACCAGAAGCTCTTCCACCGCGTTGTGTATCCGTATCATCTTCGACTCTTCAACACTACGGACGATGCGGAGGATCCAGATCGGCTATACGAACTATACGCCGTTGTTGTGCATATCGGAGGGGTCCTTACCACGGCCACTACGTTTCCATAGTCAAAACAGAAGATAAGGGCTGGCTTTTGTACGATGATGAAATGGTGGAACCGGTTGATAGGTTCTTACGTTCGAAACTTCTTTGGGGACAGGCCAGGCCTGGCTTGCGCGTATGTTTTGTTCTATCAGGAGACGACCGAGGAAGCTATGGAGCGGGAGAATATGATGTGGTCGAAGTCTGCCGCGGCTAAGGATGCAAAGGCAGCCAAGGTGGACAAGCTTGTTCCCAACGGAACTCCCGCGAAGGATGTCAAGGCAGAGCTTACGAACGGCCACTTGGTGCCGCCCATACCGGTTGTCATTGATGATGATCTGAGCGACTCACACGATGGAACAGAGTCGTCAAGAACACCAGCGACACCGCATCCACCCACAACTCCCTCGTCATCATTCAAACCTTCGAACCGGCTTTCCCACGAACCGCCTTTACCATCTGTTTCTCCTATGAAATCGAAAAAAGAAAGGGACCGTGAGAAGAAGGAAGTAAAGGAACGTGAGAAGGCTGCCAAAAAAGAGGAAAAGGAAAAGGTAAAGGAAAAAGAGAAGGAAAAGGTCAAGGAAAAAGAAAAAGAGAAGGATAAGGATAAGGATAAGGACCATCACAAGGAATCGGGAAGTCACGGGATGAACAGGTTCCGGCCAGGTAGCATGAGCTTGTCTGCGAAGAAGGGCTTCTCGTGGGTGAGCAAGGATAAAGAAAAGGACAAAGAGAAGGACAAGCACAACCCTAATCACGTTCAACCACAGCCAGCAGTACCACCGATACCTGACAGTTCCCATGAAACCAGCACGACCTCACTGTTACCTCCAAGCACGACCAGTTCTGAAGATAGGGATAAAGATGTATTCAAAGAGAAGGAAAAGGAACCCGAAAAGCACCACCACCATCACCATCGTTTTGGCTTGAAGAAGAAACTTTCGATTTTGTCGTCATGAAAAGCGTTCATCTAATTGCGTTTACACACTCTCGTTCATCACTATCAAACACCTCTCGTTCGCCTCCGCCGTATCACGATTCATCTCACAACGCCCTTGTACAATTTGTATAGCCATATTACGACTTTTTTTTTCCCTTTTGGAAAACGTTTCCGTTCTCTTCTACTGCCTCATTTCTTTTTTTAATTCACATGGAGCATTGTAATCGGCATTTCAATTTGGGGAATACGTTTTTTTTTTTCTTTCTTTTTTGTGGTTCCAAGATGGTATTAAGTACTTATCCTTCTCTCTTCGGCGCATTGAACATTTCATCAAATTTTGTCTACTAACATTTCTTCTCGGTCAACGAGACGCATTACGTATGTTTTTCAATAATTGGTTTTTGGTTATTTAAAAAAAAAGAATTTTCGTTTCAATAATGCTAAACTGGCAGTTTTTATATCATCCTTGTATCTCTCCTTTTTTCCCTATAAATTTCAGTCTACCTTTCTTTACCTTTTTCCTCTCCTCTATTTTGTATGCAATACCCCGGCATGAGTAATGTATTGTACATGGACGGACGAAAGTAATTATTTGGGTCAAGAAGACATGGGTCAAGCTGTTATCTGGTAGAAATTTGCATCATGGAGAAAGACAGCATTTCGGGTTTCGTATTTACTCCTATGGGACTTGATTAAGTACACCAAACGTTTTGCGAGAAAGTGAAAATATAATATAGTCAACATTCCAGCGCTCATGAAAAATGGAAAAAAAAAAAAAAGCATTACAAAACAAGAGGGGAACGCTGAGCTCCGAGTCCAATTCTCGGGCATTTATATCGTGATAAAGGAAACATCTCGGAGCGCAAAGAGTTCCCCCCGTGACGGAGATATGGTAAATAATACGTTGGGATAATGGTTCGCTTTGCAAGAAGGGGGTTCAATGAAGGGCTTATACGATTCGTTCAGCCGAGAATTATTTCGTAGATGATTACTATAATGTTAATAGCGATCAGAGGTACTAAATATAAAGCCCCAAGAGATGTTAGTGCGACTCATGCTTCCTTCACATGTATCCATTGAGCTATATAAAAAGACAGCGCCGAGGGCAAAGCACAACAACGGTAAGAAAATGAAGAGGGGAGAATGATTTTTTGTCACTGACTTCTCATGAGCGTCCGAACGGCCGATACGAAGTTTATGAGTTTCGCCTTGATGCTGACGTCCTGGCCGGCTCCAAGGCGGGTTGTGCGGGATTCGCCCAGCCGACTAAATTAGCGAGGTTAGCGCACCTGATGGCTATCAAAGAAACGTGAGGGCAGGAACTTTTAGCAAGATGAGAGCATACTTCTTGCGAGGAACCGGTCTTCCGATAGGATGGCGATGGCGTTGATGAGGAGGAGGATTACTGGTTAGACGTTAGTATCCATGCCCGCGGCGCAACCGGCAGGTATAAAGTGCTGTTCCATAGGTCGCTGGGCTGAGCTTCCTCACCGATCAGAAGGCCTCCTATTTGGTCTAGAACGGGAATCATCGTTGCTGCAGGTGGCCTTTGAGCTAAAGTAGAGGTGGTGAGCGGGCTGAGAGGAGGAGGCGAATCGGAGGGGAGTCGGAAGGGTTAGGGTTTGAACAAGCAATTGTTCGTGCAGGTGACGGTTAAGTTTTGTGTGAAAGGCGTAAAGTTGACACTTATATTTTCCCGGGCTCTTTCCTTCCTCCTTGATTTAAAAAGGTAGATAAATATATGTTACCGGTTTTTTTTTTTTTTTTTTTTTTTTTACTATAAATTGTATATAACCCAGGATCTCGTTTCGATAAGTGACGATGTTGGAGTGGAAGGACCCGAAAAGCTGTGTAAATTTGGAGACGTGGTAACAAGGGTAATTTTATATCCCTTTCTTGCAAAAGGGACTACTTTTGAGGTACTCAAAAAAATTTGTTTTTTGAATACCCTCTTTTTTTTTGGGACCACTTTAGGAAATCGTAATTTTAAAATTTTTATTTAAAAAAAAGAATAAAAAAAAAATTATTGATTTGTTACTTCTTAAGTTCTTCGGCAAGACTAGCTACTTTTGCCGCCTGCTGGCAAGATATACTAGCGAGGCTCTTAGCGTAACGAGATATATTTTAATTTCGAGGCTCGAAACTCGAGCAGTCCTCCCGTATAAATCTCCAATTTCAAAATGGAAATGTCAGGAATTTTTTGTTGTTTTTTGAGGTGGCAAGGCACAGTTGTATTTCCCTCGGTACTGCAGCACTGCAAAAAGTTGGGCACGATAAATGCCCTGGATGCCAGCAACGCTCGGTCTTGTAAAAACGCCCTTGGTAAGAAAATTTCGGTGGCTTTCGAATTTTGCGATGCTTGGAATACGTACACTAGGATGAACACCATCGGTATATGATAGGTTTGTGTATCGCTCTTATCAGTGCACAGACTAGAGTCACTTTACGAAAAATTCGAAATCGTTCAAAGCCCGTATAATAGATTTTCTTAATCTCGAGATACAATTTGCTCCATTCCGGCGGCAGTATCCCTCCTGTAAGATCGTACAAGTTCCCTGAACCACGTTTCTTCTTCTTCTTCTTCTTCTTCTTCTTCTTCACAAATTTATCCATAGTATTCCTCCAGCTCTTCGATAGATTGGTGTGGGAGCTTATTGATCGGGGTGGCGTCTGGATCCTCGTAGGCAACTTGAAAGAACGGGAATCTTTGTCAGCAAATTATTCCGCCAAGGCTATCTATAGTGAAGATATCGCGCGGTACTTACTCTTTTCCCCACCCTTTAGGAATTCGACGACCTTTTCTTTTTCTCCCGCCGGAAGGCTGTCGATATAGGCGTACATCTCCAACATGTCCCACTTGCCCTCCTTCCAGCAGGGGGAGGAACAACGGACTTTTGTGGAGGATTGTCGGTTGGAGGATTGTCGGTTGGAGGATTGTCGGTGGGAACATTGTCGGCAGCCGACAGTGGTGTGGCGTGATGGGAGGCTGTAGTGGCAGGCATCGGAATTGTAGCAAGTCTCTCCTTCACGGTCGCAGAGCGCATGTTTGGCTGCTGGGGCAGCGGTATGGTGGGAGGGAAGGCAGTGGCAGACATTTTTTAATTGGTAGATAGTGGGGTGTTAGAGAGATGACGTAGTATATTTCCTTTTAATTGGAGTATACGCCACTTATTGTTGTTGTTGTTGTTGTTGTTTTTTGTGTGCGTCTGGCTGTTGTGGGAAAACCCTTTTTCGTGCTTTACTTTTGTGGGAAAAAATTGAAAAACGAAAAACCCCTTGCCCTACCACCGAGACTGTTTTCTTTTAGCTTATGTAATTCACTAATCTCCCTTCAAAATTCCCCACACAAAAATTTATTTTAGTCAGAAAATTTCAATATACTTTCGATCAATTTCTGGGTACCCTTTCCCATCCTTCCACTAAACGACAACCAAAAAATTTCAGCCTGGCCACATCTCCCTTTTTCTTATAAGAAACAAAAAAAAGTCCAATTGTTGAAGCAGGGATAAAGTAAAAAAGGTCTTCTTGGTCATTTATCTCCTGTTTCACCCATCCTTCAGATAACGGGTTCTCATCGTTGAGGTACGTGCTTCCGTCTATAACTCTCGGTTACCCTTCACTATCTCTTTTCATGGGAGATGGACCTTAAAGCTAACATTCTTGGCAATAGGGAAAAATATGGCACCTACACTCGCGGACATTTACAGGGTTGTGTAGGAAGCAACCCCGTACACTAACGCGCCCTACCTCGCCCTGCAAAGAACTATCGACTACGACGTGTACGATCGCGCTATCAAGGGGGAAAACCTGACTGTTATCGCCGATAGCAACCTCATCGACTACACGACATTGAGTGCCGGAACTTGCTCTTTCTTGTCCAGTCATGCCAGCACCTGCTCGCCGTCCCTGACAAGTTCAAGTATCGTCATAACGGTTCGCACAGTATCGGGGAGTATCTCGGCCGGATTTTTTGCTCAAGCGCGCAGAAAGTCGTCTTGCTAAAATCGGACGGTGGGCAAACGCAAGTGAACAAGGGACGTTATTCAAAAGATCACTTATCGGGTGACATCAAGTTTTTCCGTTTGTCAACAAACCTGTATGATCCACCATTTGCCGCTCATTCACTCCAGGAGTGTACCGATCTTACAATGCAGCAGCAAATCGGTGCCCCGTTTCGCACCGGAGGATCCCCTGCCATGGTGTGGCTTCACAGGTGAGGTCTACGCACTCCTTTACGAGCACTACCGCGGTTACTAATGATACGGCAGGATTTGGCCCAGAGACAAGGACGACATACCACTGCAGCAAGAAAAGTTTGGAGATAAAATTGTTTATTAATTTCAAAAGACTTCGATCAGTTGGGGGAGAGTCGGCCGCCCGGCCGAGAAACTGGTAGCTGGGTATTCCCGAAAGAGGTTCGATCAAGAGATCAAAGCAAAAATAATGGAATGGATCTTTTTCCAGATGAATGCAGAAGCTAGAGGCTATATTGGTTTAAAGGACGAAATGTGTATAGCGCTAAACGCTATTGCTAATTATCTGGAGCAAAAGAATGGCGCAGGCTGAACAAAGACCAGAGCATTTGTACTGTAAACTAAATATCCAAAAAAAAAAAAAAACCCGCTGTAGTTGAATTGAAAACTGACCCCCAGAGATTCACAAAAGATTCTACCTAAAAAATCGGAAGTGACCTCGTACAACACTACTTGCGTGAAAATAGTAAGCCGTGATAGGAACCCTCGTGAGGAGATAGATGCCCTTTTCAACATTTCCCGCTAGGATGCCGAAAGATGTCTGTAATTACAGGACATGACGATAATGGCATGGTATTTCTAACAAAAACTGCTTGATAGATCGTACCAGTGTATAATATTCACAATCGACAATGTTTGTTGCCGAAACGGAACAGAGCAGTTAGACTGTGGGGTCTATACGAAGTATTTAAACTATTAATTACCACATACTTCACCCTTAGACATGAGCATGCAAGAAGTTGAGTATATCTGGAAACGTCTCCTGAATATACTTTGGATGAAAATGGAAGGCCAAAAGAATTGCAATATTTTCTTCATGGACAAGGGTGTGACCGTCTGCCGATGGAGAGGCATTATTATATAACAAACGGAACCTTGCGATACTATTGGTATTGGGCCGTGAACACCGTACGGCAATGTTGGGCCTGAAGGTATTGGTTGAACAACATTGGTCCAGAAATGCCATATCCGACATTGGTCCTAGAATACCGTATGTAAGCATTTGCTTTAAGCTATCATACGGCGATATTAGTCCTCGACCAGCGTCGACCGGCATTAGCCCTGGTACGCTGTACACCAACATCAGTTCTAGATCGCCGTTAAGCCTTGAATCACCGTTGCTTAACATCGTTCCCAGGACAAGAGTTTATAGTATAAAAAACGGGTATAAAAAGATTATTTTATAACGACTGTATCTACCAAGAGGCAGGCTTCACGCCGCCGAAAAACTAAGTGCTCCATATATGTTATTTTAAAACCCTAAACGCATAAGCAGCGTTATAATAGTTAACTAAATTAGTTAACTAAAATATTACATTATAATAGTTAACTAAATAATATCCTTTCTCCCTCAGATACAACTACAGCACTTAGCAAGATTTTGTGTAGATTATAATTTTAAGCTCTAAGTGTCTTGACAGGGTCTAATTTAATGTAATTCTAATTTACTCATATGAAGTAAACAATAATTGTCAGCATATAGATATATTATACAAGCACTACATGACGATAACAACATCCATGTTCGTACCCAACATTGGATATTCATACCAACATTGGATGTCTCTTACCAACATTGAATGTTCGTTACCAACACCCGATGTTCGTACAACATCGAATGTTCATACTAGCATCGGATGTTTCGTACCGCATTGATGTTCGTATCAGCCGTACCAGCATTGGATGTTCGTGCCAGCATTGGATGTTCGTATCAGCATTTGATGTTCGTATCAGCATTGGATGTTCGTACTAGCACTGGATGTTTCATACCAATATTGCATGTCTGTATCAACATTGCATGTCTTGTCTCAGTCAACACAGCATGATCAGCTTTGCACAGCTTTGATCAACGGTTTATTGCCACCAAAGTTTTGATAAATAAAAGATACAAAAGGTGCTTGTAAAAAAAAACGCCAAGTTTAGATAGAGGGGCAAGATTAGCCGTCCCACTATATTCAATGTTCCAAATTCGACCGGAATAACAAAAACCCGAATTAGGAAAGACCATTTCCTGAACCGTAAAAAAGAGATAAAAAAAAATTTTTTTTTTTTTTTTTATATAAATCACTTCTTTAAGTAATCCTAAGATTCCCCTTAATATTAAGATAATTTTTGTATCGACTTGAAGGCAATCTTAGGACGGACTTGCAAATAAAGTCATCATAAATACCGGTTTTTCTCTATGATACTATACTTAATGTGTGTGTGTGCGCTGATCTCCCTCCTCCGTATATTCTTGATATACCATCATCAAACAACTGACTTCAGCATCTTCTCTTAGGATCCTTGAATCTTCAAATTGAAATCAAGCATTCCCGGAGCTCACCAAAAGGATGGTATGATAAGATATAGCACTTGTTCCGTTATCCAAAACTTCTTGTTCGGCGGCTATTATGTCGTCCCTCAAGCGTACGGCGCTCTAGTCTCGTCACTAAAGTATGCTTGCCGTAAGGAACTAAATGTAATAATTATTAGAATGGTCACTAAACGGAGAAAAAAAAAGATTCCCTGACTTACCTCTCTCTCTCTCTCTCTCTCTTCTCTCTCTCTTTAATCAAAAACGGTTGTTCTGAAAGTGTATGGGAGGCTATTTAACACCAACCCTGATGATCAACAGTAACCTATGGAACCAAATGTAACCATAGAAAGGAGCTGCTCAGGATAACGAGGCAAAAGCGGACAAGATGCCCAGAAAAAACGAAAACGAAACCAGGCCTTAGCCCAATATGACCCACCAGAATTTCTCGACGAAAATCTATCAAACAAATATCTCGACATTGCCATCAAGTCTCAGGGGACTGCGGAGTTGGCTATCCTGCATTTGATGCGCAGCTTCGACTTCGATCTAGAGGTCCTCAAAGCCAAAACATATGGTGAATATTCCATTCTTTTTCTATAATTATTAGTCGCTATGGCTAACGATGTTTCAAAGATCATGGATTGGACGTCTCGTTTAGCAAAGTTACATTCCTTCAATTGCTCCGTTAGCTGGATTAGATCCCGCGGCGAAACTCAATGACGCCGAACTTTCGAAGTCCACAAAGCTCGCATTACTGTCAACTGCTACCGGGCGATTATCGACGACTGCAATGTATAGCTGATCAATACGGCACGCCTATTCAACACTCCACAGAAGCAAGGTCACGCTATCTTGCAGTTGTATGTTCACCTTTACCCATTCGTTCAAGTCCCTATAATAACATCTCTATATTAGTTCTTCAATCGTTCCGTCTCATGGTTTAAGTCTATGTTGATAAACACACCAGAGTCGACACTGCAGGGGAGGTTGACCAAGCGCGGGCAAATTGAATACCAATTAAAGGTGTTCGGAGGATGTACACTCCTGTTCGTCGAAATGAAACTCGAAATAGGAAGCGCAACTGAACGTCTTGATTGCATAGCGCAATTAATAGCAGAAGCAGACGGTAGGCTCTTTCTATATATAAAGACCGTTATGCTGCTTTGAGGTTTAAGCATGGCTCGGTGATAGATGATAGCTTTCTAAGTTGGCTTGCTTAGCGGTGCAAAGAATGCCCTACATAAAGATATTTCAGTTTACAAGAGTGCTAACTAATAGCATATATACTGCACTTAGCGTGTGAATTTACCAACCGGAAGCTCGCTTCATTTTGCCTGTCATCGGTATCCTCTGTGATGGCAAAACTTTTTAAATTTTTAGATTTGGCCCACAGTTAAGATTCGCCCAGGGGTTATGTCGTTTCAACAAAGCGACGGACAAATGGTGAGAAGACTCGCTTTGCCGGAGCTCGAAATCGACGGATCTAAGAGATACGTTATGGCTATGAAGCCCATATGCGAGGTGTTCTACTGGATTTTTTTTAAAACGATATGTGGCAGGGATAGAGAGTTTTTTTGAATCGTTAAAAGAAAGGGCGCATCTGAACAAACAACAGCGGGGGTCTACAATAGAGTGGGATGCTGCTTTGGGTAAAGCGATCATGGCGCGAGATATGGCAACCAATGCTTCCAATCTTCTTACGGCGGCCAGTCAAGTGTCGGAGGAGCTGGCAGAGAAAGCCGAGGCGATGGCAGGAGAGGCGATGCGTTACCTGGACGAGAGGTGAGAATTGAAGTCTCTTGAACTTGAAAATAAAAATGGAACTAACGTATATTAGTATATCGTTGATTCCTGCAGCCTACCAGAATCACGTGAATATTCTCAAAGGGTTTAATGATCGGGATATCATGATGGCTTAACGCGGCCGGTATTAACAGGATGCACGGCATCGACGCGGCGCCGTCGATGCATCAACTTAGCACTGGCTCGCAGAGCTCTGCCGAAGCAACCAGCTGCTTGCTCAAAGCGGTTCTCGGCTCGCCTGCAGCACCAAACCACCAACCGGCTCCGGCAAAGTCGCACGACCGCGTAGTCACGCCGCTCACCCTCAACGCCGGCGCCGTACGATCATCCCGCCGCGCATCAGCAGCAGCTGCAACCACCACCGCAGGATCGCAGGGCGCCACCGGCTAACTGCTCACTACCGACCAGCTGCTCGCAACCGATCGGCTGCCCGCCGTACACCACACCACGTGTCCTTGCACTACACCCGTACCTGCATTGGAGCTCCAGTGCAGGGCGCGTCGACCTGCAACCGCTATGGACTAGTCGCCCGCCGTGGCCGCGCACATGCCGCCACCACCACCGCAGAGGCGGGGCAGCTGCAGCAGCCCGCCATGTAAATAAGCAGCCTGTCAACACCCCTCCACCTCTCAAGAGCCTGCATTGCCAGTCACCATACAATTACTATGTGACCCACCAGCCAACCCTCTTTTTTTGTAATAGCTCAATTGCCCTCATTCTTTAAAGAATCCTATTAATCAATGAAGTCATTTACTATCCAAATCGAGCCTCCTGTATTGTCAAAGTCTTTTATCAACGGCAGTCCATGAGCCACTACCC
Organism: Pezizomycotina sp. ARF18; assembly: GCA_002224055.1. Classification (NCBI taxonomy): domain Eukaryota; kingdom Fungi; phylum Ascomycota; species Pezizomycotina sp. ARF18. The sequence continues at coordinate 11,401 of AZLU01000171.1, forward strand.
CTGCATCGGCGGCGCGGTCGTCGAAGCCTTCATCGAGCGCTGCCGAGACGGTATGCAGCAGCAGCAGCAGCATCCAGAGCAGCAGCCCGGCATCAACCTCTGCACAAACGGCCCCGAGCAGTCCGTCAACGACGTCAACCCGCCCCTTCAGCGTCTCCAAGGTCTACGCTAATAGCATGGAGGAGCTAATCGACGTTGTCAAGGGCTAGATGCAGCACATCACTGGCATTAACCCAATGAACAGCCCGAAATGCCCGCCACTCTCGCCGTTGAAACCTCATCAGTGCCGCCGAAGCCTCTCCCGTCGTTGACGCCTTCTCCATCATTGACGAAGCTTCCGCCGCTGCTTCCGTCGCCGTCGTCGAACGCATCGTCACTGAGAGCGGCATCGTCACTGGGCAGTCCATCGATATCGAGCTGCATGCCGTCAAGCGGCTTTCGACCGATCGCTTCATGCCTGCGAGCCCCGAGTTTGCGGCATCGACGCCACTAACGGCTACGTCACTAGCATCGTCTATGATGCCATGGCTTATAGATTATGGATAATTACACGATGGATGAGCTTGAATTTGTAAAATATATATATATATTTAGAGACTAGACATTACTGCTTATCTGTCATTTTTTCCTTTGGATTCTATGCACCTCCGCTTCACTTTTGATGCAGCCACTACACATTATTTGTATATAGTTTACTAGCGTTCTATGTGCTGTAGTTAGCCTCCTTTTCAGAGAAGGGCAGATATTAGAGGTGGAAACTTCTATCACACCAACAACCAACACGAGCCTACATAACCGTCACGGAGTGTTATCCAACAAGTAAATTACAATTTTTTTTTGGCTAAGTTTTGATATAAATATATGGATATGAAATATTAATTTTCTAAATACCTAAATTATAATTATGTTTTTAGAGCCTATGATAGTCAAACGATAAATTCATTTTTTTTTCGACAAGCGTTAAAATCGGTGTTTTTGGTGCGGCGGAGACGTCAAAGTAAGTATTAAGTTAAGCGGAAAGTTTTGTGTGTGACCGATATTATTATTATTGATGAGGATCTTGCATGCATATTTCTTTACACATTTTCTCAACCAGAGAATGGTGCCGACAGGGGACTGACGAAAAGTATGTTCGATCGTTCTTTATGCTGGAACTCTTTATACTGGCCTCTATATATCTAGAAGTCTGCTATCGTCAGCTAAGTTGTAAATGTACAAACCGAGAAAACAGACCGCAATAGTTCGGCGACTGCAAAAACCAAATTATTATTTTTTTTTTTTTCAAGTGGTAAGTGATACTTAAAGTAGGTAGGTGGTGGGTTGAAAAGTAGTAGGGAAGTTAAAAAACCCTTACAAGTATTTTTAGCCCATGTGCGTATATGTGTGTGTGTGTGTCCTGACGTGGAAAAAAAAAAAACAAATGGGCCAAAACTCGCTAAAGATCGTTAGGAAAACGTCGCGTATCTCCAGGACACCTGTATATCCCCCCACCTTGAACGCAGTTGGTAACTGTCAGGCAACGAGGAACCGGACCGCAAAGCCACTTTCTCATTCTTCATTTTTATCCTCAAGATATCTAGGGGCAATGGCAGGGCCGGGCCCAAAAAAGCCCAGCGTAAAATGGCTAGACCCAGTAAAGAGGGATGCGCTCGGTACGCCTAGGAACACTGATCAATCGAAGCTACCAATTCGTTTCTCTTTTTGATCAGATTTACAACTAATGATTCTCTTGAGCGCAGATAGATTGTTCGAGGTCTTAGTCCCGTAACGGCCCTGATTCACTATGGTTTGCCCCGTACACAAAAGTTGAAGAGTCCTTCAACATGCAGGCCATACACGATATTGCCATGACGGGCGTTCCGCTGCGAAACTCTAGCAGAATCCTTCACGAGAATTACGACCATTTCATGTTCCCCGGGTTGTCCGCGGACGTTTGTTAGCTCGTTGCTGTTGGGGTTAACGTCCTCGCCGTTATTACACGTTGCGAAAACAGGAATGGATAGGCAACTGATTGGTAGTAGCACTATCGATCGCTAAAACTCTCTAGAGAATAGTGACTAATTTTCTTCCTTTGGATTTTGCTAGTACGGGGAATACTCGCCCTTCTAAACTCGGCAAGCATAGTCTACTTCTCTCGAAGGGCCGCAACGGCGTACAGCAAGTGGGCGGCGAGGTGGTACCTGCTCTTGCAGGTGTCCCAATTCCACATGATGTACTACGCTTCACGAACTCTGCCCAATATGATGGCATTCCCACTGAGTATGATCGATAATGTAACTTGTAAGAAAGAAGAAGAAGAAAAACAAGAGGGACAAAGAGAGATGCGAAAAGGTTGAAATCCTAATAACACATGTTGACATTTTGCTTTTTGGGAACAGCTACTTACGCAACGGCACGGCTGCTGTCAACCAGCCGTCTGGGCAAAGGCCAGCACGATGTTCGGATAGGCATCAGTTGCCTGGTCTTCGCTGGTGTCGTCTTCCGCAGCGAGATTGCTGTGCTGCTAGCAATGCATTTAATACCGGTCGTGCTTACACGGCAGCTTTCGATACCCGACATTGCTTTTACAGGGATCGCCGCCGCTGTAGTGTCGCTTACCGTCACCGTGCCCGTCGATACCTTCTTCTGGCAGACGTTCCCGAAGCCTATGTGGGCCGAGCTATCCGGCTTCCTCTTCAACGCCATCGAAGGAAAGGCCTCCGAATGGGGAACCAGTCCTTGGTGGTACTATTTATCAATTCCTTGCCGAAGTTGCTTCTGAATCCGATAGCGCTCCCAGTCCTGATTCCACTTGGTGCGTCAATCAAGTGGAGGCAAACATGTGCGAAGATTCTCGGGCCGTCGCTGGGTTACGTCGCGTTGTATTCAATTTTACCTCACAAGGAATGGAGGTTTATCGTTTACGTTGTACCGAACTTGACCTTGACGGCAGCAGTTGGCGCTGCCTGGATGTGAGTTTTTTCTCTCTTCGCTTGATTCCCTTGGAAAGGCTAGCTGCCATAGGTAACTAACAGCTCCCGACAGTTTCAAGAGAAGAAATCGGACCATCTTGAACATGGTCTTGACCCTCGGCGTCTGTTTATCGGTAGCCTTGAGTTTCGCTATATCTGGAACGATGCTTTTCATCTCCAGACTAAACTACCCTGGTGGTATCGCGGTAACAAATCTAGACCGGATCATCACTGAAGCATCGGACAGTACGGCCTCCACACCGTCAATTACTTCCTTTCTTATAGATACTTACGCAATGTCTTCTAGTCAATATCCATATGGACGTCTTCACTTGCATGACCGGCGCTACCCGTTTCCTCCAGGATTCCGTAAAGCACCCTTCTTGGAATTACCTCAAAACTGAAGACAAAGAGACGCTGTCAGATAGGAAGTTTTGGGAGGATATGGACATCCTCGTCCATTCGGACCGTCGCCGGCAACTCAAGCAGAGTCTGGCGACATATTTATGGCCGTAGGAACTATATGGGGATATGCTGGATTTAAACTTCTGCCGTTGAGCGAGCACCACGCGAGAGACTTCAGCGCGGGTGGCAAGCCAATTGCGCGACTGCTCTATAAATATATACCGGGTCAGAAGTGGCCGGTTATCAAAATGGACCCCATGATCATATTCTGTGGAACCCAAGTCGAAAAATGGCGGAAGGGGGACTATGGTGATTGCTAAGGATTTGTTCCATTTCTGAAAGCATCTGCCCAGTATTTCTTAGGTTCTTTGTCATCCAGGTCTACAAGCCTGCCTGGCAGAATAAAAAAAAAAACATTGTCTAGATGACCGCGCCATGTTTGCACTTATCTTTACAGGCTCTGTCTCACGATATGTTTGTATACGTTAATTATACCCACTCATCGTAATTAATGCTAAGGATTGAGAATCTAATATCATATCAAATGAACCCGGAACATAAGCGGCTCTATTTTTCAACGATGCATGATAATTATTTGAGTTCTTCCCATTGCACACCAGCCCATTCCTCCGCGTATCCTCCATCTTTTTGAGCTCCAGGCAAGGTACAGTCCTTACTGCAGGTTGCCACTATGACTGTACCCATTCCATACCTTCCTCCAGCACATCAACCCCAGCGGCATCCTCCAAAGTAGAAATTGTGTGAGGCATCAGCTGCAGCTCATATACCCGCTTCTCGCTACAGTTTTTACACCGCGGCACCTTCGCAAAGGTTGGAGGGGCTGGTCCAGTCGAGCTGAGCAGCTTACCGACCTCGTCCGTGTGCGAGTAAAGCAGTGGTGTGCCGTTCCTCTCGTACCGCAATACCTGTTCTGGATTTTGCGACGCAATGTACGAGAAGTGATTGAACGCCTTCTGCGACGGAGATTCGGTATCGTCCTGCCCGTCGTTCTTTTTGCTGCCTTTGCTGCCGCCCTTGCCAGATGATGCTTTTTTGCTGCTGCTGCCCGTAGACGGGCCGTCGAACTCCATTTCATCGTCATCATCGGCTTCGATCTTCGATGTCTTTGCGAGCTCCTGCGCTTGCTTTGTCAGGGCGTCGGACTCTGGATCTAGTTCTTCGTGAGAGGCGTCGAGGAAGAGGGATGGGTAGGAAGGGATTGTTGAAGCTTCCGGCCACGGTGACGGCGGGCCGTAAAAAGCGGATTCTGCTGGAGATTCTTTTTTGTCTGCTGCGGGGCTATCATCTTTCACGGAAGCTACTGCTGCGAACGTCTTTGACAAGGGTGTTAAATTTGGATCAGCGCCGTTACTACCGTTGCTCGTTTCCGCGGCGGGTTTCTTAGGTATGAATGGGTTTAAGACGAAGTCGATGTTGCGAATGGGTTGGTGGACGAAGAAGCGCTGCTTGCGAAGGGGTTCTTGCTCTCTGACCCAGCGCCGCTACTGCTCGAAGCTCCGAATATCATGTTCCCCATATTTTGCGGCGGCGCAGATGGCGCCGCAGGAGCATCTTCCTTGACCTTCGGAGCTCCCTCTGAGGAATTGCCCCCAGCGCCAGCGCCGGCAGCCGGTATTTTGCCAACTACTTTACTCCCCGCACGGCGCGGATACTGCCAGGCTTCCTCCGACATGTTTTGGACCGGCAGCCGAAAACGTATAGTATGCGTTTGTGGTACGGCGTCTCTGGTATGTTGCCATCCAGTTGTAAGAGCAATGGCATTATTTTAGTGCAAGATAAGCACTTAGCTAGTCTCGCATCCGCCGGCGACGATTCATCGAGCCATGACTATGAAGGAGGTCCAGAAACGTATATCAGCAATGCCTTCTTTTTCATGTTTAAGAATTTCCTTTAAGCTATTTTTTTTTTTTTTTTTTTTTTTTTTTTTTTTTTTACTCTCTTGCACTAAAAACACATCGAGAAGATCGATTTATGGAACGAACAGGTATACCTCCAAGGTGACTTATCATGTCTTCGGAGGTCTGCTGGCTAACGTCTTCTGCGTAACCTAGAAGAACGGAGGTTTGTTGGTAGACCATATCATCGTCGCTATCGCTATAGTCCGCCATGTTTTCGACAGGGAAGGAGGAAGAATAGTAGAGTTTAGCCCGATTAGCAATCTAATAGCTTTATTCTATGTCTTCTTCTGTTTTGCTCTTTACTGGTTAAGAATGCTTTGTTTAGCAAATCAAGGAATAATGTGTAATAGTTGAGTAGCTATTAAGTAGCAGATTGAAGCTCTTGCTCTTTCTCGAAGCGGGATAAGCGCAAATTTTTTTTTTTTTCTTTTTCCTTTAGCCGGTTTTCATTCCTTTTTTTCTTTTTCCGATCCTTTCATTTAGTAACGCGTCTCCCCTTGCTAGAACCGCCACCGTCCCTTAAGAATCAAGATTATATACGAAGAAAAACCCTCGTCCGAATGAAGACGATGGAACTTTGAGGACCTAAACGACAGTCGTCCAGTAACTTCACGAGTACCTCAATTGTACTACGGGACGCCTCGCTACCATCAATTCTACCTATTTCAACCACCTCGCTTCCGAGTTTCGTTTGGTTTGAGGATTTGCATGGAATCTGCAATCGAACAGAAGGTAAGACGACACACCGCCGCCGCAGCAAATTTGGACAAATCAGCAGAGGATACCCAAGATCAGTCGACCCCAAAGCCACGCAAACGGGAACCGCAGAAGAACCCTCACATATACCCTAGCTCCGACGACGACGACGACGACGACGAACAAACGCCGAGGCCAAGAACAGCAAAAGTTCCCGCGGCCAGGAATCAGAAGCTCGCTACCAAGAAAAAACACAAAGCTCCAGAAGACAGTGGCCTCGAGGAATCAACTCTACACCGAGGAACCAGATCTCTGCAATAAGCAGGGACCAGGAAGAACTTGAAAGGCTTGGTGGGTCGGATTGCTTGGAGGACGAATTAGGCTTTTTGGCCAGCGATAAGAGCAGCCAGGACGGCGAGATCGATCAGCTCCAAATCAGGGTGCAGCCCGGATCGAAGTCAAAGTCGAAGTTGAGATCGGCTTCAAGATCGGCACCACTGCCTCCGGGATCGTTTACGGATTCCGAGGAAGTAGAAGAGGACGAACTTGCAGATACTGCTAAGAAAGGCATCGACATTCCGATAGATCTTTCTGTCTTTGCACTGGGAAACCCAAGCACGACGGACATGGACATGCCCAAAGCAACCGCTTTCACTTTTAAGGGTAAAAATGCACTATCTAAAGAGAGGAACAAGCAAAGGCTAGAAAACGAAAGAAAGAGAGGGCCTTAAAACAAGAAGCGGAACGGAAGGAGAAGGAAGCAAAGGATAAAGAAATCAACGCTAGCAAGAACCGGTATTTAAGATATATGAAGGCGCTGCTAAACTTCTTGAAAAGGTACAACAATAACGTCGTTTACCTTCCCTCCCCTCTCTTCTTTCCGTCGCTGCCTGGCAGTATCGGCATGCCATACTTGAAGATACTAAAGCCTTCTTTGGTGATTATTTATAGCTGCCGAGCACGATAGGAAGCTAGGCAGAGGCGAAGCCATCTTTAAAAACTACGAAGGTCCAAAGGGAACGTTTTCTTACTCAAAATGTGGGTATATCATACCAACTCCTTTCTTTCTCCTCTCTATGAATAGTGCATTGGCAGTGGCATAGGTCCTGATATTGGGCGTTCTAGCGCAATCCACGGATAAAAAAAGAGGTTTCAGCAACGTTGCCGATCTAGACTCATCATCCGAGAGTGGATACGAGGATCTAGTTAGTATGTATTTATCCTTGCCCAAACTTCATTAGCTCTTTCTGGACGTTGCGGAAGTTTAAAAACTGACTTCAAAAAAGATGAAATCAAAGATGTTGGGAAGAAGAAAATAAAACATTATGATGACGGTGATGTTACCGAGATCGCTTCCGTGGACCTGAGGAGTCCGGAGAGAAAGTCCAAAAACTCCGAACCTGTCTGCCCGCGATGTGGCGTCCGGTGTCGAAGGAACTGCTCGAGCTTGAGAGCAAAACGGCGATCCATAGGAGACACAAGAAAGAGACAGCACAAGAGGAATGGGAAAAGCTGAAGATACCGAAGGTCAATTGGGATAACCTGCCAGACCGCTGCAAGAAGTACTACCCATATCTGGAAGATATCACCCGCGGAAAGGTCAAGAGCCCATTCCGCGACGAAGCGTTCAAGAAACACAAGTCGGCACCGAAGTCCATAAGACAGCAGATCAAAGAGGATCACCAGTGGTGTTCTCCGGGATACTACGGACCACACGGGCCGAGGTTATGTAAGACTCAACAATCCTTAAAAATGAATGAAGCTAATACAACGTTTGAAGTTATAGCTAACAGTGATATCTTCCTATTTTAGGTCAGAGTTCTATCGAGCGATACTAATAAATTCACGAGGTTATGGACGTAGTTTGCTCCGACAAAGATTTCATCAACATGAAATTTTCGGATTACGTTGTAGAAATCCTCGTCCCGGAACTCGCGACCCGTATAATAATGGACGACATGAAAATGCCAAAGTCAAGTATCGAGAAAGGGCGCGCCTTTCTGCGGTCAACGCAGAACCTAGGTGTCGCACTACACTCGGAAGAGGTCGATACCGACGCTCTGCAAAGCCACGTCTTGCTGAGTAAAGGCGCGGCGTGGTTATACCCAACTGAGGACTCCGAAGATGAAGAGGATGAGGACTCCGAAGAAAACGGTCACCCGGCTGGAGATGCTGGTGAAGATGACGGACCGCCGAGCGACGACGAAAATACATGAACTCTTCAACTTTTTTTTTTTTCTTATTGATATTTGCTTTGTTTCCTGATACCCAAACAAGATACGTCTCAGCAGTCCGCCGTTTATGACCTATATCACTTACTTAACCCGCAACTTATCTATCGTTAATTTCATCTCGTGGGCGGAAGGGAGAAAAATCCTCCTACTTTCTACGAGTGTATCATTAGCTATTATTGGCACCCTAGACCTCTAGCTTTGAGAGATTCGTCGGAAAAAATTTTACCGTGTAGAATACCCAATACAAGCCCAAAGGCGTATTTCATTCTTTCTGAAGTTATAGCGGTATCATAAGGTCTTTACGTGAAAATAAAATTCTATACTCCATCCTACGAGTCAAAACTAATCGGCGCTGTCTTGCAGCAACAGCTCCTTCCAAGCTTCAAACGCCGTCGTCGCCGCATCTTCGCCGTCGCCGTCCCTCCACCCCCACGCGACGCAGTAATGCTTCGCGAGCAGCACCCACTCCTCCCGCTCGTCCAGCATCTCCAGCCCGTCCATCCTCTCCCTCTCCCCCGCGTCGATCCACCGTCGTGTATGAAATTCACGTCGCAAGCCCCCGTCGTATCCGCCTTCGCCCCCGCCAGCAGCACACGCAACCGTTCCCGCTGCCGCGTCAAGGAAGTACTTCTTCAAGGTTCTTAATACGATCCCGCGCGCCGCCAGGTTTTGCACCATTACGCGGCCGAAGGGGTCATCGCCGCCGATGGGTTCGTAGATTATCACGCCTACGGGAGTACTGCTGCCGCTCTCGCCGCCGGCGAATAGGCTGGATATCCACCGGATGATGTCGTCGGCTTCCTGTGGGCTTAAGTATATCAGGCAGCACTCCGATATGACGAGTGTCGGTAAGCTGGTATCTATCCCGGTCAATGGAGCTGCGCCGGGCTTGAGCGTCCGTAGATCAACGGGTGTATGTAGTAGCTTTCCGAACTCAGCGACGACCCTCCGCTGCCGACGGCGAAACTGGTTTGAGAAACAGAAGGGTTGGATAAGATAGACGAAAGTGCTGCGTGGCGGGTTATAGCGGCGATCTTGCGTGATGTTACGGCGGGGAAATCGAACTCGTGGTAGAGGTAAGGAAGAGTCGGCGGCGGAGTAGCGATGGCAGCAGTGGATGTAGCTGTAGGAGTAGAAGGTGCAGAGGAAAAGGAGGAAATAGATGACGAAGAAGCGAGGAATGAGGAAGCTATCCTGAAGAAGCGTGTGTCCGACCCAGCGCCGAGTGATATGATCTGCCTCTTTTTCACTTTTTCCGATCCGGAAGCTTCGCAGCCCCGCAAGAACTTCTCCACGAGCATGTCGATCGCAGTTGTTCGGACGTAAGTGCCTATTCAGCTTTTCCCTCTCAGTAAGTGAAAATTGTCTTCCCTTTAGGGCCGTTTTGGTTATTTTTTCCACGCACCTCGATTTATTAGCGGATACCGCCTCGGCTTGTTCGGCCCTCCGGGTCCGCCGCTGCCGCTGCCGCCTTCGAGGAAGTAACCGGCAAAGGGATCCTTAAGGTATCCAGTATCCACAGCGCTACGTCGCGATTGCAGGGCGTCGACATCAGTTTGCTGGACTATACGGTCCTTGTCGCTTGGAAGCTCGGGCCTGTTCATCTTCAGCCGGGGGCTGTTCATTTCTAATTCGTAAATATCGAGGTTGTCCTTCTTGGGTTCGTGTGATTAACTGAATGGTAGCTTGGGGACGTCTTTACAATTTCAGTACTTCTTATTTTTTTTTTTTTTAGGGGGGCAGTTTGATAAAGGCCGGTGAGGGCAGCGGGGTAAAATATAAAAAATAGTGGGGGTTTTAAGCTCAAAAGACAAGCCCAATTTACAGGCCAAACTTCAATCTCCATTGATTCATCACTATTCGTCCACTATGCACAGGGCTCTGCAATATGTCAAATATGAATTATACGTATCACAGTTAAAGAGTTCTGCGCTATTTTCTAATCTTATTATTGAAACGTGTTAGTATTACTACCGATAATATTTTTAGATCCTAGATAGTAGTACCTCATAAACATACAAATAATATGCGTTAAACTTCTAGTAATATGAAATCTCGTTGAATTCGGGGAATCGCAGGAGTAACCAAGAAATCAAATAATTCAGACTAGGCTTTAAAACCGCTTAAAAAAATGACTACTATTGAAGGTGATTAGATTTCAGGCCGTTTGAGAACGATCGGTCATCAAAAAATATCGTCAAGAGCCGTGAGAAGCTTGTGGGTCGTGGGTAATCGAGGATCGTTAATGCACGAAACGGTAAAAAAAAAAAAAAAAAAAAAAAAAAAAAAGGTCGCAAGTGTTGTGTATCAAAAACCCGGACTCCAAAAAAGATGTAGACAATAGGAAAGGCAATACGGGCGATATAATTCGGATATTAATGGAAATCGTGCCAAAATGCATTCAATGGACCGATAATGCATGAAAGAGAGCGACAAACCGCTGCACACGAGAGCCAAAAAAGAATATATGTGAAATAGAAATAGAATATCACGGGCGGGGAACCGTTTAAAAAGCAAGATCGTAGGAAACTGGCGCTGGTGCTGTCGTTTTGGTATTTGCGGTGCCGTTGGTATCTCTAGACAATGGATTTGTGACGTTTAGCGCTCCAAGGCCTTCCTCAACTTTCTCTATCACCCTCCAGCCCCTCTTTTTCCGGGCAGGTGGGGTGGTGGAGGGGTAGCCTTCTCCGGCTTCTCCGGTTTTTCGGGCTTTTTTGACTTTTCGGGCATTTCCGTGTTTTCGGTCTTGCTTGCCGTTTGTACGCCTGGCCGTTCTCGCAGGGCGGCAACCTCAACAACGCTCATACTGCTTCCGGCCTGGTGATTTAAGCTCATACCGAGATACTTGCTTGCGGCATCTTTGGCCTTTTGTTGTGTTTTTGAATCCTCTAACCAAGGAACGTTGTTGCACCGCGAAACAAGCCGCAGGGTTGTCGGATCGACGGGAGAAAAATGCCGCGATCTAACTTCTGATAATTGCCTGAGGAGGAGGATGAGTTCGGATCTTTTGTAGTGTGGGGGGTGTCTGAGTTGTGTATGGCACAGTAGAGGTATAATACACGTAAATAGGTATGGCGAAGCTATATAGAAAGCGTTAGAAGGCATTTTCTTGGATGAGGCGTAGATATCGTAAAAGATGTGTACTTTCCATACCTGTGAGTTGTCTTCTGGAAGGTCTGAGAGGTTACGAATGATTACGTCCACTAGAACGCAAAGATCATTTGTATAAAATACTCATGTGTTTTACTAGTAGTGAAGAGGAGGTACATGAGTTTCAGAATAAGCAATTGGAGGCACGTTTCAGCTAGGTTTATCAGTAGCTTGCGTTCACTCTCGAGTTTGATATCAATGCTTTTGAGGAGATAGTGGATACTCACTCTCTCGGTTCAGCAGAAGGATGATGTTCTCGCCGAATGTCTTGTAATCAGGCCCAAAAAGGAAAGAACTTTGATTATTTTGTTCGTGAGGATCTGACCTCCATTAGCGTCTTTGTTTCCTGGAGAGTGCTCCGATACCATATATTGCTCGTTCAAGACTAACTGTAAGATCTGTTAGTATATATATATATAATTATTCCAAAAAGGGTCAAATGATATTTAACTATCGATTACTAACCAGCAGCCGTATAACAGCGTAATTATACGGATCATCCGGGTCGCTATCGCCATCTTCGATCAGCTGGAAGAGGTGCTTAACAAACTCGTCATCGATCGTTTCTGAAGAGCAAAGAACATTAGCCGTTCGGCACTGAAAAATTTTTCTTCTGAACTTGAAAAAATTCGATTGTCCTACGATACCCAGATCCTGTATCCGCAACTGCTGTATCCTCGACATTTCGTAAAATAATTCCATCAGCAGTTTGATCAGGGATTGATTTTGCCTATCCACGTCCTTCCATATAAGTTCTACCAGTCGAGGAAATGCATTCGCTTCCAACATCATTTCGAAACACTTTTGACTCTCCCGGCCGTCGTAAAGTAGGCAAGCCGAGATGAGGTGTAAATTCGTCGAGTTGGCCGGTTCCTTGTTCGAGATGTGATTGTGTTAGTTTGGGTCTTTCATGCTCAATTCATTCTGGTAATAATCCGCCTAGAAAATCATCGATATTTGTACCTTTAGGAATCTGCCGATGATACGGCGCCGCACATAGCTCTGGTGCGCCTCGAACATTGGCGACTCGAGCAATTTGAATGCGCATCGCGCCATGTCGTATTCAGAAGAAACGAACTCATCTGCGATCATCGTGTTAGAGAAATACTACAGCCGCCTAAAAGGGTACATATTTCCTTCGAATTCGAAATACGACTCAAGTCCACGGGAATATTCATGACGAACCTCGGAATGTTGTTACGAAAAGGAAGTAGGACCGTAACCTAGTGTCAACGAGTTTTTGTGCAGGGCATGGGGCGCCTATGAGTTCTTCGAGCTCTAAAAGCGAGTAAAAAAGAAGCTTGTTAGTATCCAATCGGATGATGCGAGCCGCCGGGATAAGGTGCGAATATAATATATTAGAAATACGAGAGAGAATATGTCTGTTGCTGGAAAAATAAATAAATAAATAAAATAAGGAAAGGCAAGCCTAATAATCGGCAGCTTCTGCCATCGTACCACTCAAGAATTGCTGTTCGTTCTCGAAGCCGGCGCCTTCGGTTGGTGATAAATCGTCGTCCATTGTTAGGCTCCGAGATCGGTTTTCTAGCTCAGCTGGTCTCTCGACTCACGATCACCCCCAAAAAAAAAACAGTCAAGTAGCCTTCAGTAGTAATAACGTTGTATAGACGACTGGATGGTTCGATAAATGTTCGTCTGGACCTCAATCAGAGTTAATAGGAGATCGTGTGCGTGAAAGGTGAAATTCAGCCTTTTGTTACTCTAGAAATAGCTAAGAAAGGATAGGCGCCCAAGTGCTGTGAGGGAGCTGAGTGTAACGGTCTTCTGCAATAGTAAGCAGATGTCCTCGTTATTTCGGTAGATAAAAGAGAAGAATAGGAAGGGGGGGGGAGCAAAAAAAAAAAAGGACACCTTAGATTGAGATGTTCAAACTACACGGAATGGGAGGAGGAGGAGAGAAAGGAACTATAGCGGGAAAGAAAGGTTGTTCCTAGTTTATGTAACGATGGGAAAAGGTTAAAGAGAAAGAGGGATGGTATGATGGGACGGGAAAATAAGTGGAATTTCGGGGGGAGGATAAAAAGTAAATAAATAAATAGCCAGGGCTCGGCAGGCAGCTTTATTTAGAATTTTAGACCACCCCCCCCCAAAAAAAAAAATTTCCGGGGCAGATTTCGGGGGTTCAAGCAGACACAGGGGATACAGATACAGATATGGTGCCTGAAATTAAAGAGAGAGAGATAAGCTTAAAAAGGTACTGGGTCGTTTGTGGGTTTGTCGCAGAGTGAGGAGCGACCCACTCCCGTCGTAATTTCTTTATATAATGAGAGAGAGAGCTCTGTTTATATGACGTGCAAATTGGACATGGATTGTAGACTGGGATAAATGCAGGAAGTAAACAATTATTGATCTACAGTTCCCGGTAGGAACGTTAATTGTCAGTATAATCGTACGATGGAAATAGAAAAGTAATAATATATATATGCTCGATAATCGCTCTGTCAGACACCTCTCACTTCTTTCCCTTTTTCATTCGAGTCTCACGGTCTACTTTTTAAAACTACAAGTTTGTAAGACACATGTTGGAAATGCTGGCCATGGAGGGTTTCTGATGTCTTTTTATTTACTCAAGCATTTTCAATTTATTAATGTATTAAGTAGTTATTATACAGCAATGATACCTAAGTCAACAAAATATAATCATATACTTTTGTAACCCTTCGTGATTCTTTAATGTTGCTCCTCTCTCTTGCAATTCTGTCGGATACTTCCCAATCCGACCCTAGTAATCCTTGCTTCCGTTGACAAAAGCTACGTATGACAACAAAATAAGTATCTATCTATACAATAATATTATACAAGCCAGCACGCTAAAACGATCTAAGAAAGAGTACTACCTAGGTAGTTATGATAAAGTAGACAGGAAGAATAGTTACTTTCTTATATATATATAATAGGACGGGCATGTGGAAAGCATCTGCCGAAAATTTAGAGTGTCGTGACAGACTGTTTGACCCAAGCGTTGGCTGCCAATTTATCCTTCCAGTGGTCTTCTTGCATGAGCTGCTTCATCAGTTGTGCCTTCTTAGCATGGTTCAAGCTCGGGTCGGCCTCGACCCTCTTCTTCCACTCCAGAAGCAGCTCTTTCAGCAGAGCGGTTCCCTGCGAGATTTCTTCCTTCGTAAACTTCGAAGAAACAGCTTCGACGTCGTGTTTGGTCTTGAAGTCTTCGAGCTCGTCTGCTTTCCTTTTCGCCATGCTGATGACCTTCTTCGGAACTTCACCAGCTCAGCAACGTGGATACCGAACGATTGATCACAGACACCTAGTACACGTTTGTTAGTAAATTTTACATTCGATGATTTCTGTTCGATCAAAACCTCGTCAGTGGGGATATCTCTTACCTGGTTCAACTTTATAAAGGAGCGTCACTTCCCGTCCCTCGTCTTTACGTCTCCAACGTGAGCGACGACGTGCAAGTTCTTGACGGAGGGGTACTCCTGCTCCAAAGCCGTAAGCTCGTGGAAGTGCGTCGCGAACATGGAGAAACATTTGATCTCTTTCACGATGTGCTCGCTGATGGCCAAGCCAGGCCGAAACCATCGTACGTGCTGGTACCGCGGCCGAGCTCGTCGATGATGATCAGAGATTCAGACGTGGCCGACTTCAGGATCGTAGCCGTCTCTAACATTTCGGCCATGAACGTCGAAACACCCTTGAGTTGGGAGTCGCTTGCCCCCACACGGGCCAGGATGGAGTCAAATATCGTCAGCTCCGCCTCGGTACATGGGACGAAGCACCCGGCTTGCGCCATAAGAGCTATCACGCCGATCTGGCGGATATAGGTCGACTTTCCACCCATGTTTGGGCCTGTAATGATTAAAAACTCGGACTCGCCTCTCACGAGGCTAACGTCGTTGGTTATGAACTGTATATCATCTTGGACTTCCATGCATGGTGACGCGCTTCCAGCAAGACCGTGTTCCCTTGGCCCCTCGGGTGCACCTTCGGGCGGACGTAAGGAGTCGGCGCATGCACGGAAACATGAGCGAAGCTAACGATGACATCGAGATGGCCTAAAACAGCGGCGAGCTGCTCGAGGACAGGACAATAGGTTGCTTCACCAGCATATTTATTAGAAAGTTACAATAAAACAAGCAAAGGGTTTATGTTGAAAATGAAATACCTGCAACGCCAACAACTTCATTTACCAACCCGCTTTGGGTTCTGTTATAGTTCTGAGTGCACTGGTCAAATTCGCGTCGGTAGGATTCCAGCTTCTCGGTCGTAAAGTAAACACCGTTCTTCTGCGTCGAGAGCTCGCGGTAGCCCCTCACGTTCCTGATAGATCCGGCTTCTGTCCTGGTCAAGCGGAAGCACCAGCCGTGCACCCTCTGGTTTTCCATGAAAAGCTTCTTGTCAATTTCCTGACCTAGGTCGCTGGCCACGCGCTGATGTTCCCTCCTCATGTCCTTCTGCAAAGCGTCGAGCTTCTTCCTGATCGCCTTCAAATTATCGTCAAAGTCTGCCTTGATGACGTAGTCATGATTATCAAGAGCATCGAGATCAACCGTCTCCTCTACGAGCTGTTCCAGGTTGTGGAGGCTGTCGCGTGTTCCTGTATCTTTTTCGTGTAAGTTTCATCCAGCGGATCGCGATACTTTTCGTCCATCACGCCTTCCAGCGTTGCGATAAAGTTGGGGAGCTCTATGACGACCTGATAAGCCCTTACGACATCTTCCAAATTCGCAAGCTTCCTCTGGAAGCGTTTGGAGAGCCTATATAGATCAGGTATTTTCTTCAAGTGACTCTCTTGCATAGTTTGCCGTAACTCGGTATCTTCCACGAACGCCTCGACTAGCTGCTGCCGTTTTTCTATCTCTTCAAGGTTCATTAAGGGTTGCTTGAGCCATTGGGCTAGAAGCCTCGTCCCAACTGCGGTCTTGCACCTGTTGAGTAAACCATATAATGACATGTTCTTGGAACCGTCTCTAGGTCCAGGCATCAAGTTCAGCGCTCTAAGAGCGGAAGCGTCGAGCCTCATGTATTGCGTAAGGTCATGCTGGTAGAGTTTGTATTGACCAAAGTTCATGCTATCCGTCATGAGCTGGTAAATATACTAGTATTAGCTCTGAAACACCAAGGGAGGAGGACCAAAAGGAAGGTTGAGGAGCATACTCCAAGGTATTTTATCAACGCCGAAGCAGCGCCCATGGCAACTTTCAGTTCCGCTTGTGGAAGGGCGCCAACGCTGAGCTCATCCTTAAGAAGCCTCGCGAGGTCCTGCTCCACGTCCTTGGTCATAAAATCCGCGCTCTTCTTCTCCGTGATTATAACGCCGCATCGATCTATAATTCCGCGGACCTTTGCCAGTTCGACGTCTTTGCCCGACTCGTTCGATTGTAAAACGCATTCTTTGGCTCCGAGTTGAATGAGTACGGACTGTAAAGCTGTTAGCTTTCTCTACCTCCTTCAACTTGCCATGACATTTTTGGAAAGAGGAAAAAGGCAAAATCCTAGCTTCACAGAGGACAGTAACAGTAATTTTACCTCAAAATTCGAGTATAGATCGTTATCGACAAACTCGCTCACGCGATTTCTCGGACGGTGGCGTCGGCAAAGGAGATACCAATTGTACGGGAGTCTGTTTTGATCGAAAGCTTGACAGAGAGGATCATGGGACTGGATTCGATCTGGCCGCCGAGGTCTTCCTCGATGTCTTGGAGGTTTCCTGGCGATGCCTATAAAAAAAAATAGATCAGTCAAATCTGAGGAAACACACTGAGGCCACTGAAACTTTGGGGAGGGCAATACCTGCTTCACAATTTCCCAATTACTTTTTCCTCTCTGCGACGCCCATACTTCGATCTTCTTCCCTTGCTGGAATAGAGCTTCCCGGAGAAAATTCCGAAACGCAGCGACCGATAACGTGCACGACTCCAGCTGGTTCCTAGCTCCGCCGAGCGTCTTTATGACCGATGTAGTTTTGTAGACCTAGATTCAAAAAAAAAAAAAAAAAAAAAAAAGGTAATCATTAGCCTGCTATTCCTTGCTATCGAAGAAAAAAAAAAAAGAAAGAATTGGCAAAGGAATATCGAGGATACAAGAAGACACACTTACATGATTTGCGACGAACCTCGCGTCCTCGCCGTGAACTGTGTAGTAGTCGTTCCGCTCGAAGACCCTGATCGTATTCTCGTCTTTTTCTGCGAGTTTCCGATTGAACCAGGAAATAAATCCGACTCGTCGTCTACTTTTAGCTCTGGTCTCGACGCCATTTTCCGTTATATTTCTTTTCCCCTTTTGTGGCGAACGTGTATCGAGGGGGGGAAAAAATGTTTCCTGATAAGGAGATTTAGTCTGTTTAAGCTTAAAGGAATTTTTTTTTTTAAAAAAAAAAAAAAAAAAAAAAAAAAAGGAAGTAACTAACACAAGAAACGAGAGCTTGAGAAAAATATAGAAAGGAAGAGAAATTTTACTATTTAAATAAGTAACAATTTAGCTGAAAGTGTAGAGGAATAAATAAATATCAAGAAATGCAAGGGCCTGTGTACAAATGAACAGTTGATAAACGAGAGAAGATGTTCGAAAGGGAGAAACGAATATTATTCTCTCTTATCGGGCCTGAAAAACAACCTTTTCTTTTCTTTTTCTTTTTCTTTTCTTTTTCTTTTTCTCCCCTGGTAGTCAGTCAGACGCGTTGCTGCTTGTAATCTCACCTAAAAGCACCGCGTCAAGTCCCCCTTATCACGCGTAAGGCTTTTTTGGCCAACCCACAATATATTTTCCACTGTTTTTCTTATATTGCACGCCCCAATATATGGCTCAATTATATACTTCAAGTGGGCTCCATGATGAATGTTCTCAACTGTTCCGTATAGCTCTTTGAGTTCAATACTATACTGGTTACAGATATCTACGTAAAGGCAATAGGGGTACTGCTTGTTATTGTGTTCAACTACCTCTGAACTTATATTAGGGATTGGAGTTTGAATTCCAATTTATAGTCTTAATTAAAGCAATATTAAAATAGCAAATCCAAAAATCCAAAAATATATAAAGAACCGACAGAAGCTCGCTTGGTTTAGCTAAAGTAGATCGCTTTTTTAAACAGGAACAATAGGAAGGAAGAAAGGAAATGATATATATTGCTAAGTTAAAACGCTTTTCAATTGGAACAAACAGAAGAAAAAAATTCGATAATTAAAAGGCTAAGTTTATCAGGTTCCTCAGAGTTCTCCCTGTAAAGCTCATCCGGCCCGGCCCATTCCTGGACGAGATTCGCAGCCACGTTCTTGCCCGAAAGGCAGTTCGTCTCCATCGTGCTAATAAACGGTTCCATATTCCCGGTGTAGAAAATATTCTTCCGAGGACGTGTTCCGTGAAAGCGCTCCTGGGTTTCTCCTTAGGGTAAGAGTGCCAAACGTGCCTGTGCTTCCACGTAATTATGTCGGCGCTTCTCTCTTCAAGGTCCGATTTGGTCAGCCCATCATCTCCGCGATCATCTCGTCGGTCGTCTCCTCCGGACTAAATATCTTGTAAAGGTATTCCTTCTTGCATAAACCATCCTCGAGCTCCCGGTTACCGGACGCAGCAGGTTTACGCTCCAGAAGCGAGATTTGCCGGGGTCCTCCGTCAGCGGATCAGCGTCCTCGGGCAGCGTCGTAAGTATCATATCCGGCACGGCTTCCTTCTCGTAGTTGAAGAACTTGGGTGAGAGCAGCAGGGTGAGGTGAAAAGGGTCACGTGGAGTCGGACGTATTCAATCTCCTCGGGTTCCTCGAAGGAAGACACCTTTATGCCGGTGAACTGATACGGTCCAGCGACCACCACTGCATCGTAGCTATCTGCACTGCTAACGCTCTCTTCCTCGTTATCCCCACCTTCTTATATTGACAACCCAAGAACCGTCATCACCATCACTTGGTTTGATAGCGGTGACAGAGGTATTCAGGTTCAGTTTTGCGCCGGAAGTCTCGATCATCTTGGCGAAGATTTGCCAATTGCCTCCGACAACTCCGACGGCGTCATCCGTAGCCATGCAAACCATCGTTTCAACGCCGTGAATGTGTCCCAAATTCGAGGCATAGTTGACACGTGTGGATGCTTGAATGAGATGGTTTGAAAAAGGAGGATATATACTGTTTGCAGCGAGGTAGTCCTGTGTAGAAATACGTATTAGTATATATTATCTATATTGAATAAGCAGGACGGACACCCGTCTTGGATACTCACAAGACCATTCTGGCTGGTTGCCGGAACTAATCCGAGGAAGTTCACCGTTTCATGCAGCGACTTCCAAGGAAAAACCGGCGGATTGTACATCTTTAAGAAATCGCCGACGATCTTCTTCGTAAGCCTTTGAGTCCTGATCGGAGACAATCCGTATTTCCACACCAACTTTGCAGTGTCCCACCAGCTGCTGCCGGCCCGGAGAGTGAAGACGAATTTTTCTCCATCCCATCTGCAATCAAAATATAACACCGTCAGCGTCTACAGATAAAGTCACCAATAAACACATCAAAGTATTTTGTGTTCACTAACATTCCAGCGCCTCGTCTGCCTCCCCATTGCCATCAAATTCGGAGGTGTTCAATCCGAACTTTTCGACCGCGCCGTAGAGTATGGAGTTGACTTTCACGAATATCGAGGCTCCAAGTTCGACCGGCTCTGACGCATTGCCGTATACGTTGACAGTTGTTGACCTTCCACCGACCTATTTCAGAAAGAAACGATACGTAAGTTAGAAAGGCTTCTCGTTTGTAATACAACACGTAATTTAGAAGACTCTATAGTCAGAGGGTGTTATTACGTAGTGATTCCGTTCAAAAACGGTGATGTCGACTTTTAAGTTCTTCTGGGTTGCGAATTCTTCTAGAAAGTAAGCCGTGGCAGCTCCGGCGGCACCAGCACCTGTAATTGCGGTGAGAATTCAATCAAAGTAACAAATTAGCATGTGTTTCCGTAGATGAAATGGAACAATCGTGATAATCGATTCTTTCATATTAAGCAAATGATGTGTTATCGGCAGTGTCTCCACAAAAATTGCATTCGGTTAGCAGACCCCCCATTACTCTCCGCGTCACGATTATCTCAAGACGTCAAATGGAAGAAAACGGAATCACTAACCGATGATCGCAACCTTCTTCACCTCCGGCGATTGTGTTGTTATTATAGGTTGTTGCTCCTGTATGTGTTCATTTGTTCCTGCGGAACCGCTTTCGAGCGCATGAGCGCCGTGGAACCCGGGAAATGGTGAGAGTAGTAGAGACGCGAGGACCGCGGAATGGAGGAAATTTCTAGTTAGATGCATGGCAGGCTACCTAGCCTTTGGTTTTTAACTTGAAGCAACTAAAAGAGAGAAAGGGACAGACGCTCGGCGAAAGTCCCGCCAAATATAAGAAATATAATAGATCGATCAATAGTACTACTCTAGATATCGATCTCTTCGCAGTATAAAAATGCTCCTTTTTTTTTCTTCCTCAAGATTCGTTTCTTTTCTGGGTTAATTCCTTTTAAAACCTTTTTTCTTTTATTTATAAAGCCTTGCAATTATAGATCAGCTGTGAGGGAAATAGTACTCGCAGTCGTTTAGTAAGAGATAGTATTGCATATGGCACCATGTTTGTTATGTGTGATAGCGGTTGATCGGGTGGGGGAGGCTCCACTATGATCACGGGAAAAAAGCAGGAATAAGCACGCCGAAAGAAAAAAAAAAAAAAAAAAAAAAAAAAAAAAGGGCTACTAGTAGGGCCTGCCACCACCGGAAAAATTATACAGATAACAGAAGCAGCCAAATTGCAAACTTTCTCCCTTAAATAAGAATTCTGCAGGAGGAGAAATACTCAAGTAAGAAGATGGATATAAAAATAGAAATATAAGTCAGTACAGTACAAAGTATTTAGTAGTTAGTGGGGAAATGCAAAACAACGATCCACTCGATTTGTAGACTTGTGGGCTTCTGGGAATTGAATACTTAAGTAGCAACTACGCTATAGGACAAAGTTTTAGAGTAGGCCAATTGAGTAATGATGATGATACTATCAAGCAATATAAGCCACTTGCGAGAGAAAGGGCGAAGCCAAGGAGTATTATACTAGATGGATTGAAAGGAAAGGGAGAGTCTAGAAGCACGAGGAGGACGAGGAGGACGATATCATTTCCACTGGTCATTATCATCGATTAGGTTTATTTATGGACGACGCAAGTTTAGAAGAACCAGAAGTGCAGTCGGTGGAGCTCGGACAAAGAGAAAGGTTATGAATAACAACAATAACCGGACTATTGTTAAGCATGTTGGATCAATTGTCATCGGAGTGAGCCGTTTGTAAAAATTGACAATCTCTTTGTCTGTTTCCATTTCCTGGTCCCAACGGTCCTTATTTCTCCGACAGAATTTGACTTTTGACAAGCCGCCCTTGCAGACGCTAAGGCCGTTTCATATTTAAATTTGGTTCGGGAATTATATACCGTTTTCAAAACTCTGCGACAGGTGAGCGAGCTGGGGGGGGGGGTGGATAAAGTATCATGGAAGAGTGTGAGGGATGTATTTTTTTTTTTTTTTCTAGATATCCTCTCAATGGATAACATTTTTGTTTCGCAAATGCTAAGAGCGTAAATCAAACATATAGATAGCCGGGCTCGTAAAAGAACCCAAAAAGCTCGTTAATATTGACCGATACCCAAACCACACCGTCTTAGATGTTGAGTCTTTCACTTTTGTTTTCTATTATACACACTATGTATATCCGGATAATATATCTGTAAAGGTTATTTATAAACAACTAACTAACATATAGTTCGAATTTTTTATGTATATATATATACTTATAGCACCTCAGACTTCTTAGGGAGACTAAATGGTACAACATTCTGTAAGTTAACAATTAGGAGGTGAGTATGAGCGAACAAATTCCGAATGTGCAAGAAACCAATGTCATATTTGGACAGGAATATTGCCATTTATATTCTATACGAAACAATTGGCTGAAGGTCCTGGATACTGACGATACACACATCATTCTTAGAAAAAAGATTTATACCAATATAATTATTTTATTTTCTATTTTTCCCCTTGTGGGTATAGAAGGGAAGATTATGAACAAAAAATCTGAATAAAAAGAAAACCATGTAAAAGAAGGCATTATAATGAACATGATGAAAATGCGCCTGGAAACGAATTCTTATAAAGTTGAGCGGCTCTCCTTTTTTTAACAGAGAGTAATTTTGTATACAGGTATTGAATGAAAGAAAAAAAAGTAACTTCGTGACAATCTTAATAAAGCGATATTGAACAAAGATATTTGAGTGGTTTTTAGTGTAAGTAAGAGGACGCTTGAACCCCATCAACAAGAAAACCAGGAAAAGAGCCTTGTGAGTTCCGGAGACAACACCGTTTTTCCAATTCTATACAGTGACCATTGGAAAGGATTAGAGTGAAGAAGAGAATAAAAGAAAGACAGTCATAAATACAAAGATGTGTTAATGCAAGGCAAGAAAGAATTTCGGAAATGCGGTTCATTAACTTCGTTAGTCTATGCTGGAAACCTATCACGAGTCCGCCGACGTGGTTTTGGTTGGAGTGATGGTTGGGATTCCAGATGTATCGTTGTGGGCTTGGTTGTTTGGCTGAATCAACAAGGGGAAGTTGCCAATAGGGAGATTCGTAATTTTAACATATCCTCCAGCCTGGAAATAAGGAGATTTTTGATTAGCAAAGGAGTTCCTGGCCGAGTAATGGCAAACGGGAGAGAGCAACTTACGATAGTAGGTCCGACAAGGAGAGCTACAAAGAGGACCAACAAGACGAAGTAAAGGATGGCGAATCTGATAACCCTGCGCCTCCTGAGTTTGGAAACCTTGGACGAGTAAATAGGAGGCCGAATCTGCTTCGATGGGCGGAGCCAGAAAAGCATGACGCTATGGAAACGGTCTCCGTATGGGAGAAGGAGGAACGGGAGCTGCAGGAACAGCAAACATGTCCCACTATAGCAAAGAAGAAAGCAAATGAATTAGTATATATAGAAATTTGCTAACCTAGGGTCCCGAGGAGAAAAGACTTACGAATGCAGTCCGTGGCGAAGAAACCCATTTCGGTAATCTTGCACAGAAGTTCGCGACCAGGTTGAGAGATAGCGTGCAATCCAAGTCCGTACCACTTTCCGGTCCAGAAGGCAACGTTACTCTGATCCGTCCTGAACTCCCTGGTAAGGGCGAGAACAATAATAAGCTTGTACAAGAACCTTTGAATAGCAGTGACGGCGATCATTCCAGACAGGGCACGGGAGAAGTTCCAGCCTTCCAAGAACCATAGGGCCTAATAAAAACGTCTGTTAGTCTGTATTCACTTTAAAAAAAAGAGAAGAAAAATGTAGTCAAGGGGAATAAATACCTCGAAGAAAACTATCAGCATAATCGTCGCAATCGCGTGAGCGATACCGGCCAAGACAGCACCGAACTTCTTGCAGCACATGCTCAGGAGCGGGCCCATGCAGCATGCCATGGCAAAGAAAGCCGCACAGACACCGGCATTAACGCCGATCGGGGCGAACGCGATAATGGCAAGTCTAATGATGGAGCTAGACTGTTTCGTATCCTTAACACCCGCTTGAGCATTGATGAAAAGGTAAGGAACGAATGTGATGATAACAAGGCAGAATGGTCCCAGGACCTCATTGAAGATGATATTCGTGATCTTAGCACGCGGGACATCTCCAGACATCTTTTCAGAAGGGTCTCCGAGATTCTTGCGCTTGTAACCAGTGATCCTGGTACGTGACAGACGGCAGAAAGCGATCCAGGACGAGTGATTAGACCTAGAGTTTCCACGCGAGAGCCACCTGAGGAAGTCACGGTAATCGATGAAGAAATCGTTCCAGGCGAACTGATGCGGATTGTAAAGGAACGGCGAGATACAGAGAGCGAGCAGGGAGATCCAGAAGTAAATTAGGAACCCATCCCAAATAGTCACTGTAGCGAAGAGAACCATCATCAGGGATCGAGCACCAAGATAGATCGAAGGGCCGGCAAAACGAGAGTAGAGGACACCAAAGGGATACGGGCAGTAGCAAAACCACGACCGGTACCGATGTACCTGGCACCACCGAAGGCAAGGTCGTTTAGCAGGGAGTTGGCGTAGATCTGGCACACGAAAACTTCAAACATGGGAGAGAGCGAGCAGAAGTGCTTGGCGAGACGAGTAGCCGCACGCCAGAAGCCGCGTTCCGTAAGTTCCTGGACGACGAGGGGCACGAAGGATACGAAAAAGACGATGACGATAGAGATGATACAGCGGCGGACCCATTGCATGACCGGCGTCAGGTTGTAACATCCAAAGGGCTTAAGTTCATCTGTGATGGGGACGTTGGGATCGTAATCGCAGATGGTGACTTCGTGATGGAGAGCACCCAAGTTGATCAAAACCAACATGAAAAGCTGCACCGACAGAATGATGAACAAGTTGTTGATGTGGAAACCAGGATGTGCGTAGTAGAAGGACAAGAAACGATCCAAAGGAAGTTGGGTACCGAGATAGTAGTATTCGCGAGAAAGCATCTGTTCGCCCATACCGGTGCCGATCTTGGTTGTGAAGTTAAGAATGGATCCGAACCAAGATCACGACCTTTTCCGCATTGGTAGTACTCGCAGTGCTTGATGCGTCCACCACGGATGAGAGCGTTCATACCGGCGTAGATATCTTCGTTCAAGTGTAATCCCTTTTGGGCCTTTGAAACACCACCTCGAGTGTTCATAAAGATACCGTTCAAGAAATCAGGATGGCCGTAATGAAGCTTTCCACCGATTTGAGCGAGCGTCCTGGCAAACAATGTACCGAATGTCTGTTCCTTACCGGCGGCGACGTCGCCCAAGATACCGATGTTCTCCGAGAAAATGTACTCACGGGCTCGAGAATAGCAACGGGATTGGTGGTGGTGGGAGGAAGGCCAGGAGTATAAGGGGAAACATTCTCGACGGTCATTTCTTCGAACTCAGCCAAAACGCTACGGATCTTGAGACATTCTTCTAGATAATTGTCCTGGTTGGCGTCGATGAGCTGGATGTATTCACCTCTGTAAAAGATGATAGCATGGTTCTGATTGTCACTCTTGCCGTCGCCGAGAATAGGGTTACCGGAAAGCTGGACTCTGAACTTGGGTCTGCGCATGCCATTTTCCATAATTTCAGAGTGGCCATCGATAAGAGCGGAGTAGATGCGAGGTTCCTCTCCTTCATTGACAGGCGGTTCTTCGTCAAGATAAGCGATCTGGAGGTCGGGGTACGCGCGCAGGAGAAACTCGGTGTTTTCCATTTCTTCCTTTTTAAACTTGGCGTAACGTTGCATAGAGACGATGATCTTGTATTTGCGACGGGCCATCCTTTCCAGTTCACGCTCAAGCTTATCCGTGTTTCCTCCGAACATTTGAACAACCTCGGGTTTTCGACCCTGTAGAGAAGCTTAATCGCACGGCTGTAGTTCATGAAACCAGAGATCGTGCGGTACAAGGTTTGGGAACGGAGGGAAGCCCAAATACGGTTCTGAGCGTGTACTCGGAGCAGCAGACTTGAAACCAATGCAATAAAACGGCAGATCGTCAATCTTGCTCTTCTGGGTCTCCTTTTCGGTCTTTCCTCGCCGTTGGCGAATTGAGAAGTCTCGTCAGCGAGAATTTTGGTGTCCTTAACGAAGCAATCCCATTCGTGAGTGTGCAATTGCTTCAGGTATTCCAGGAGAGTGACGCGGGAATACGGATCATCTTCACGAATAATTTCCCGAAGCGATAGAAGAATCTTTTCGAGTAGTGAGGGATGAGAACTGTGAAAGTTGGCATGTTGTCCACCGCAGAGGCTCAGGGATAGGCGTCGAGAGGGACTGGGCAAAGAAGGATACGGCGCTCGGCTTCGCTCTTTGTTGGGAAGAACTCGGTCTTAAACGAGTGATCTTCCTGAGAGACGAAGAAGGTGGGGCTCGAAGAGTGCGTTTGCCCTCCTGCTCAGATGGAACCTGGTGGTAGAGAAGTTCTGGACATGATCGATCGCAAGCAAGTGTTCGCGGTACATGGAAATGATTATGGCGTTCCAAACTTGAGAGATCAACACTTTCGGCTTGTACTTGATCTCCATATCCGTAGTAGCGAGCACCTTGGAGTAGATACGCTTGGGAAGACGGGAGAAGATGTTACGCCAGGGGGTCCAGATGGAAACACCAAGATAGAATGATCTCGCAACGGAGAAGATTGCATTCCAGATGATGTACCAGAGATACGTATCCAAGAAGAACAGAACCAGATCGGTGAGAAGCATCAGGCCGAGCACGAAGCGAGGATGATTCTGGCAAACCATCTTACCAGCCTGCGGTCCGAGGAGAGCATCACCGTAGCAGTTAAATACCTTCATGGTAGACAAGATTCTGCTGGTATCGACAAAGTTACGAGTCAAGAAGAAGTAAGACTCGGAGAACTTGGCGCCGAAAACAAGAACCCAGATCCGTACGACATCCACATGTCATTGCCCTTGAGGCGTGGGTAACTGGCGGTGAATGTCTGGCTAGCAACGTAACGGCGAGTGTTCTTTGTGAGGTAACTTCCCCAGAGACCGCCAAGCGGCATGAAGAGAAGAACACGAAAACCGCAAGGTTGAAGAAAAATTGAACGGGACGAGGATGTTTGCTATCTTGTCCGTGGAGCTGACAATGAAAACGTAACCGGAGGGACCAACGCAGACCGCAAAGATGATGACGAGGAATAGAAGACGACGAGAGAGATGCTCCGCACCAGCCCATCTGCGAGGAACAAAAGCCCATTCAGCACAGGTAGCCATGATCTGGATGAGAGTAGCGATAGCACCACCGAGCGCGACAATAGACCACCGCAATGCTCTATGCGGCTGAGTGTTATCACGCTGATTGTAGTTGGCCGTGTAAAGAGTAGTAGAGTTGTTCAAAGTGTAGAACCAGAACGACGAGACGTGGATAACCCAGATGCGGTTGAAGTTGACCATCAAGTGCCACCAGGATCGGGTTTCCTTGTAGGTCTTGAAGAAGACCTTCTTCCACTCGACGTCCTTGAGCTTCAGGTATCGCTGAGGCGCGGGGACATCTACCAGACGGGTTTTGTCGCCCATTGTGATACGCTCGATACCTTCTGGATACCAGAACAGCTGATTGATATCGTCGTACCCGATGATCCTGTTGTGATCTCTCTCTCGGCGTACGTACTTCCCATCAAGGATTTCGTATCCTTGGTCTCGACAGTACTGGTAAAGGGGGTGATGACGTTGTTGAGGTAGGTCCCCTCTTCGACTGGCTCAACCCGCTGCTGGCATTCTGGGGACTCGAGGTAGTCGTTGGCGCACTTAAAGATGAAGCACAAGCATTCCGGCATGAACCTCACCTGGTTTGCTTCACCCCAGCAGAGGAGGTAAAGGGCAACCTGGCGGACGCGGTCATGCTGGGACATCTTGTTCATCTTAGACTTCCAGCGGTATTTCAGCGGCTTCCAAGCTATTGTCCCCTTCCATCTCCTCAAGCGTTTGCTCGGGGTTCTCATCTCCCTTTTTGTTCTTCTTCGCGGCGTTCCTTGCCTTCCTCGTGCGACGGTTAGTCTTGCCAAGCTTCATGTTAGCGAAGCCAACCGCATCGTCGAGGTCCAGATGAGCGGCAAAATACCACTTGCGGTAGTTCGCATTATCTCCACCAATGTAGTCGGCGTGGAGCGTAAGCAGAGCCAAGTTAGGGGTCATGCGGAAGCTCTGGAGTCGAGGAGAGTCATGAAGTGGTCGTACATGTTGCGCATGCTGTCACGCTGGAAACCAAATTTGGCGGTGAGGTCGAGGAAGATGTCTTCGATTTCCTCCTTACTAACGGGATCTGGTTCTCCGTAGTCCATGCCGGATACGGTTCTTTCGACCTCGTCCCATGGGGAGAACGTTTGGGTTGAAATCGACACCGTATATCGGAGTCGACGCGCCGGAAGAGCGGTTACCGTAGGACACCTGGGAGGAAGGCGGCCTGTATCCACGCCGGCCGTCGCCTTGGCCATCCTGATAGTTGTAACCCTCATCACCTCGACCGTAGTAATCCATTCCGCAGCTCTAAGCCATGTCAGACCTCATGGTGAAGTCGCTGAAGGTTCCGAGCCCTCTTCGGAATCATGCCCTCTTCGCTTTCCCTTCCCATTTGGTCCCTGCTGATACTGCTGGCCGCCTTGCTGCTGATCATAATACTGCTGGTCGCCGTAATACTGATCATCGTAGCCACCACCTCGGCCATCGTCGTAATAGCCCCTTGGTCTTGGTAGGGGTTGCCACCACTCGCATTGTAGTATTGACTACATGGTTATCCACAATTAGCTTCGTATACTACAGCAAGAGCCAAAAATGATAAGGTGGAAAGGGGGAAAAAAAGGTTGCTATCGGTGTCAGGGCCGCTGGACTAACCCATCGTCGTAATACCCATTGCCTTGATCGTACTCATGTTGACCGTACGGTGACCGTGCTGGTCATACTGTCTTGATTGTAGTCGTCGTAGTATTCTTGCCCGTTGTAGTTCTGATGGCCACCATAGCCATCAATCGTACTGGGGGTTGTTTTGGTGTGGCTGAGCCATGATTTCAGGAACGAGCTCCTGGGGGGCAGCGTTAGCTTCGATGTTATTTTTTCCGGATTACTGTTCAGATAAACATCACGAACGTACCTGGCCTCAATGACGCTCTACAGCCAAAGTGTTAGATTTGCCGGTTGTCTTTGATCAAAATCTGCTAGGGAACAAATGCTGGTTAGTATTCTTTGTTCTTTTTTTGTTGATAATAAAAGTAGTGTATGCAGTATAAGATATGCTAAAACTAACGGGAAGTATTGCTGCCCAAAGGTATATAGTAAAAGAGGCTTTCGGAAGATATTAGGGTTGGAATCCTAACCACGCTGTCTCAGGTGTATACTATAATAGGCATGGGAATAGAGGTGAGGAACGAATAGTGGAGGAGTTGTTCAATTTGGAGAGAGAATAAAGAATACAATAAGAAAGAGAAATTTCTTTTATTTTAATAACAATTCTATTTATTTCATTATCGTAATTTCGTTTTTTTACGATAAACAAAAATAATTAGTGTTATTTCGTTTAATTGAAAAGGGTATAGGATGACGATTATTATTATTATTATTATTATTATCATTATTTGGGGAAGAAGCGGTGGTGACCCAGCTGAGGTGTTTCGACGTTGCTAGGGTAGCCTGTAACAGCAACCAACACGAGCACCCAATAAGAAACACAAACATCTCTTTTCTTTTATTTTTCTCTCTTGTCACCAGATTCTTACTTTTTTTAAGGGGCAAAAAAAAAAATTTAATAAAAAAAGTTCAGACGTTCTCTGCTTTGGCTCTCTCTCCACCAACCGAAGTAAGCTGGAGCTTGAAAGTTTGGAAATCTGGCTGAACGCTTTACGTTTGATCGTTGTCGTGCAAGAAACTATTTTTATTCTTTTTTTTAGAGGCAAAATGTTTCTGCAAAAGTTATAGAAAGTAATGACGCGAATGATGAAGTTTTGAAATGGGGATAAGAACTAAAGGGAAGAGGCTTAGGAGATGAATATAACAGTCGCAAAGCGGTGAGTTATAACTGTACCTAACCAACAAGCCAAAAAAAAAAGGAAAAATTCCAATGTGGCTCTGTTTGAGAATTCTTTCTTGGGGAAAATAAATGAAGAATTTAGCCTTTAGAATGAATCCTTCCTTAATTATCTTTCTTCTTGATGACAATGAAAGAGAAAAATAGAAGACGAATGTGCCTGTATTCCCTTTCGCCCTTTATATATATATATATAATTTCTCTTCTAATATGTGATAAAGAGAATATGATTAAGGAGGCGTTTAAATGTGAGGCAGAGCCACTATGTGTGAATGCTTCTTTTTTAATTTTTGTTCGTTTCGATTGTGTGCTCTGCAGCCTACTTCCTTTCTCTCTTGATCACAAATTCGCTTCTTTCGTTTATTTTTATCTCTCGCTCTTTTCCTTTTAATAAGTTGGATGCGGGATCTTCCTCTTTACTTCTCGAACAACGATCTCCGACATTCGTACAAGACTGCAGGGCATCCTAACACAACGTAGATACGCAAGAGGTTTCGGGAAAAGAAACAAAAATAAAGGGCAGAAATATGTAAGAGAGAAAATAATATGCGAAAACGAGAACAAAACCTACCAGATCAACCAAATTCGCAGAGAGGAACAGAAAGAAAAAAAATTTCCTTGTACCCTTTCGCCAACCACTTCGAAGGACCAGTAAAAGTCGAATACGATTCCCTTTTTTTTTTTTTTTTTCTTTCGTTTATTTTATTAGATTATGATTATAAAATGGGAGACTACTGTTTCCTTTCCAAGTTCCCGTATGTGATATAGTAGCAGGAGCTATTCGAAGAACTTCTGCTCTTTCTCTTGTTGTACAGTTGTTTGAGTGGTTGGAAAAGAATGGACGAAGGACTAGAAACGATATGCCAATTCCTTCAGTAGTACCAAAATAAAGTCGTCGATCCGCCAGTAGAAAATACGGAGCGAGAGATTGCAAAGAGAAAAAAATCGTCGTTACTATCGAGAACCGTGGAGACCCGTCCGCAAGCTGAGGCGTTAAAATAAAAAAGCTTGACCTTTACTCTCGATCGTTTACAGGAGAAAAGGGGCGTGGTTTTGTTGGAGGTGCTGTTACAGAACCCACCAGTCGGCAAGCGACAAAGGAGTATAGGCGGTGTACAAGCAAAAACCTCACTCAACACCCTCACCGAATATGAAGACGAGATATCTAAATAAATAATGATAAACAAAAAAGGGTAGCGAGTGACGCAGAATAAAGGAATAATAAAAGAAAAGATAAAATAAAAATAAGAAAAGAAGAAGTTGTCAGAAAGTAAAAGAAGAGAG
The DNA here is from genome assembly GCA_002224055.1 of Pezizomycotina sp. ARF18. Classification (NCBI taxonomy): domain Eukaryota; kingdom Fungi; phylum Ascomycota; species Pezizomycotina sp. ARF18. The sequence continues at coordinate 42,620 of AZLU01000171.1, forward strand.
GAAGGAAGGGAAAAGAAGAAAGGAACGAAATTTGCGCGAGGAATGGAGAGGTAATAAGAGAAGTTCAATCAGGAGAAAGGAAGAAGGGGGAAAAAAAAAGGTTAAAAAAGAGTTAGGGTCGATCAACCACAATAGAAAAAAAAAAAAAAAAAAAAAAAAAGGAATTTACCTTTTAGTGTGCCGGTAGCAGTGCTTGTTGCTATTATTTGCCTCTGCTGCCCCTGCTGCTTGCTGCTGCTATTTAGGTACAGCCAACAGCAAAAAAAAAGAAGGGCTCCCTTTCCAATGTCCTTTTTCCTCGGGACCTTGCCTTGCACAAATATAGTAAGAGTAGCCCAAAAAAAAAGGGGAAGGACGTTGATAGGATAAGAACCATGCTCACACAGAAATAGATTAAAAAAGAAGAGAAAAGTATCTCCGTGCGGTATTTAGTATGGCAAGGTACCTTTCAAGGGGGGTGCTATAGCCCTAGAGCTGGCATCTTTTTCATCAAACTGTGCATGTATGTACAAGACTTTTACCGGTACCTCCACTGCTTCCTGAATCTTCTCCTCCTATCTCTTTTCTTTTTCTTTTTTCGTTACCGTCGATCTTTAAGTATTTGCAGCTACTTTAACAGCTCATCACCACGGAGGAAGCAGGAAAAAAAAAAGTAATTAAATTAGTAGCAGTTATCTGGGAAGCACAACTCGCAGTATCAGAGAGGCGTCGCACAGGAAGGAAATGATATCTCAAGCACTACTAGTATTAACTTGCATAATGAGCAAGCCTAATTCGCCTCCAAAAGCCACTTTCTTGTTCTTAAGAAGATATTCGTGATAGTTCAGAGTATACGATTGATAGGTACGCTAGCACGCAACAACCGTGGATTAACTGTCTAGTCACGAAATCTTGTGAAGATCCAGGAATGGAACAGGGCGGTTTATCGTCGATATCTTTCCTACTACCAAGAGGTCGTCTATAGTTTATAGTTTTTTCTTTCTTTCTTGCTTTTTTAAATTTCTTCCTGGTTCCAAACGGGATTGAGGCACGTCAAAATAGCTCATTTATATTCCTCGCACCTTGCAAAAACGAACTTTTATGATACTCGATGACATACAACGTCAATATCGCTCTGCGAATAAGAGATAAGTAAAATAAATACAAACACAACACATGCCGCGTCTAGAACAGCAATCCCGAGATATAAGCCACGGGTGCTAGCCTTATATCCTTTATAAAATCTATCATCTGTCTCGTATGGTCGCGTTAAGGTTGTCCATGTTTTTTTTTTCCTTCCTAATGATAAAGGGTAACGGTGATACAAGCTCAAAAGGTCGAGCACGACTGCTATGAACCTTCAATGCATTGAGAGACAACCCTGTCTCGATTGAGTGGAACAGCGAAAGGCGAAAGAAATCATTTGCAGATTTATTTCTCAAAAAGAGCGCTTTCCGGAGTGAAACACGTCGGTCCTCCCTCGTCTCTGCTTGTCTGCTTACACGATTTTTTTTTTTTCCCTTTTGTCGCTACCTCCCTTTGGATAGAGTTTACTTCTTGGGAAGCATCACCACCACCCGGGAGCTGCAGAATGCCTAAGCTCTTTAGCTTAGCCGACAAACGAAACAGAAGCAATTGCGGGAAAAGAAAGGACAGGGGTAAAAGGAGGAAGGCAGAGGAAAAAAAACGTCGGCGTTAGCTCGAGCTCGTCGTGCTTGTTCGTGTTGTCCGCGAAACGAAAAAGTAAAAGTGGGAAAAAAAGGGAAATGAGCTTGATAAAAATAAGTATAAGACTTTTTTCGTCGGAGGAGTCCGCCCAATTCAAGCATGCAAAACGTGCATCATCGTGTCGTCAGAACCACGCTTCTTCTGTCGGTGTCAGCTTTTTTGTTCTTTTTGACAACGATACCATGGCCAAACTTTCCTTTCTAGCCCGGTGAAAAGTATAGTGCCCAGGCCGCACAAAGTCTCTCGACACAAACACGAATAAAATCTTGCTTTTTTAAAAAAGAAGCACCCAGTAGACTTTTACTTGGAGACTTTGTGGCTGGAGATGTCGGATTGGTTTATATTCCCAAAAAGATATGCATTGCGCCCGGCGGTGGCGAAATCAACCACGTACGTACGCTCTGCCTTCAATCGGTTTCTCCCCACGGCGTGCCCGTTGCAATATATGCAAAACTTGGTTCGCCTTCACAACTTGTCAAGGTGTTAATAATTTAGAGCTTGACCTTATAACTTTCTTTGGCCACGCGAATACTTTAAATATAGACACTACTATCAAAAAAGAACCGGCTTTCCGGAAAGTATACTCTCTTTTATATTCAAAGAGGTTTATTTTTATATTAAGCTAATGATCTTCCGGAATGTGCGCCCGTCTATACAAGGTCAACCACAGGAATTTGGTTAATCAAATAAACAAAATAGAAGTAAAAAAGCGGGGTTTTGACAGGTGTGGTTTATAGGTTAACGCGTTCCGAGAGGCAAAAATTGATATCAAAAGAGATTATATTCAGATAAATAACAGATGAACTATTAGTCGCCGCCGCAAAGAAGAGGCAAAACAAAATCCTGTATATACGATACAGCTATAACTACTAATACTTCTGCAAATCGGTCGATGGGTATTCTTTGCAGACGTATTAATTTTAAATGAGCATTTTATCCGAGGCGAAGGAGGAAAGAAAGCAAGTAGGAAAGGATCGGTACATCTGCCTAAAAAGACTAGAAAGAACTGAGAGGCACGTTTAACTCAAAAAGAGATAAATATAGATAGGGAAGGGAAGGGAAGGGAATTACGTCTTTCTTTTTTTTTTTTTTTTTTTAATATCAGCGGGAGAATATTCCCGGCACTGCGGCAGACGACTTAGACGTGATATTGATTGGACAACAGCCACTGTATACTAAAAAGTTCTGGCCTTTTTCTTTCACTGATTTCCCCCTTTAGCCCTAGTATTAGGCTGTTTAGGAACTGTCACGGACTCCGTAAGTGGATAGCAACAAGCAGCCCCTTTTTTTTTTTTTTTTTTAATATTTTACTCTTTCTTTTTTGGTTGTGGGATTCCGTATCAGAAATTTCAAGGGAAGTTCAGGAAGTTAAGTTGTTGGGCACAGCAAGTTGTAATTTGTGTGCTGTTTTAATATAGATACAAATAATTAGTCGTTTCTCACGTTACCTCTTTCTACTACCTCACTTATCTACCGCGAGATAGGACGGAGACGGATGCAGTGCATTTCACGGTGTTAAAGCTCCAGCCTTAAACGAAACGCTTTGATAAAGGCTTAGCATTCAAAACATATCGGTTTCGTTTTGGATATCGAGGCGAATCTTGTACATTTGCAGAGATGCCTTCGTGTTTGCGTGCGCATAAATGAAAGATTCCAGCCCAAGCCCCGTCGATACGCTTAAGCAAAAGGCCCAGCTTACGGTATACGTTTTCGACAGTATTCGAATATTCGACGGTTTTTTTTTTTTTTTTTTTTTTTTTTTTTTTTTTTTTTTGGTAACGGATCCTCAGTCTCTCCGGCTCCTTGTTCCGTCCGACTCCGTAACTGTTTACGCCAGTCATCAATAAAGACCAGACACAACAGACAACAGCAGAAAAAAGTGTCCAGTAACCAGCAGGTGAGTATATATGTAAAGAGGAGATAAAAGAAAAAGAAAAAAATTAAAAGGGCTATTATACGCCGAGAAGGTATCATTCCTAATATTAAACTCGATGATCTTGCGGGGGCTGTGCAGTATATAGTATACACATTTTCACTTGCTATGTAACTCTTTTGACTATCCTTGCAAAGCCCAAGCAAACGAGAGCAAGAAGTATTGTATAGCGTTTAATTTCCCGTAGCAGTACCCACGCACCCTTCCCCCCCTTTGTACGGTGGCTATTGGCTCTGGACAGTGTCTTGCGGTTGTTTTAGAAAAGAAGAAAAAAAGGGATCAATAGAAAGAAAGGAAAAAGGAAGAAATAGAAACTAACGCATTGACTTACATTGAACATCCTGCCAGGGCCTTACCAGCCTTGGCGATTTCCCTTAAATGGAGGGAAATCTCTTGGCCCCTTTTTTCCCTCCTTTTTTCCCTTTTTTCCCTTTTTCTTCTTCTTCTTCTTGATCCCTTCCTGCTCTCCCGTTAACTATTTTGGCTTTTTTTTTTTTTTTTTTTCATTTCCTTATTCCCAACTATCATCAAATCTCCTTTTTTTTTTTTTTTTTTTTTTTCTCTTCGCTTCTTCACTCTCGCTGACAATCTTATTCTTTTTTTGATATCTTGTTTACACTTTTATTTTCTTCGCTTTCTTTTTTCTTTATATTTTCTCCTTATTCTCCCTTTCTTTTTTGTCCGATCCTTTTTTTTTTTCTTCTTTTACTAACCTTTCTACTCTTCGGTCGTCACTCATTCTCTCACCCCAGTCTTTCCTTAAGCCCTCTTCTTCTTTCCCAACTTGTTCCTTTTCCGTTTTTAAACCATTTCTGTTTCTGTTACTGGTTATATTGTAAAAACATGAAGGACTTTTATTCTCGACGGCCGTATCCGTCATGGGCATGTTGGTTCTGCAGCTGCTGCTTCAAGCGGTACCTCCCACCAATTCATATCAAGGTACGGTTGCACATCCAATCTATCATGTCTCGTCTCGCCTTAATCATTTACTTTTTTCACACGGAACATCTTCGTGGGAGAATGATAAAGGTGTGACTCGTTCGTTCAGCCCTTTCTAATTGTCTCAATTTCATTTCATTAGGGAAGCAAATTCTTCACTAAGGATGGGGAGCAATTCTTCATCAAGGGTGTTGCTTATCAGCAGGATTGGTGCGGTGGTGTCGTATCGACGGGGACCCAACAGTTCGTCGACCCTCTCGGTAACCCTACCACGTGCCAGCGCGATATTCCTTACATCAAGGCCCTGGGCATGAACACCATCCGTGTCTACGCCATCGACGTCAAGAAGGACCACGACACGTGCATGCAGGCCCTAACGGACGCTGGCATCTACGTCGTTGCCGACCTTTCGGAGCCGGGGAATTCGATCAACAGGGACACTCCCGCTTGGGACGTTGACCTCTACGCTCGTTACACCTCTGTCATCGATGTGATGCAAAAGTACTCGAACGTTCTCGGTTTCTTCGCCGGTAACGAGGTCTCGAACAACGCCACGAACACCAACGCCTCCCCTTACGTTAAGGCGGCCGTTCGTGACATGAAGGCGTACATCAGGAGAAGGGCTACCGTCAGATCCCCATCGGTTACGCCACTAACGACGACGCTGGCATCGTGAAAACCTTGCTGACTACTTTGACTGTGGAGATGCCAAGGACGCCATCGATTTCTGGGGCTACAACATCTACTCGTGGTGCGGTAACTCCAACTACCAACTCTCTGGCTATGCGATAGGACCAAGGAGTTTCCAGACCTACAACGTCCCGGCTTTCTTCGCCGAGTACGGTTGCAACGAGTCATGCCGCGTCAGTTTACCGAAGTTAAGGCTCTCTACAGCTCTCCGATGACCGATGTCTGGTCTGGCGGTATCGTCTACATGTACTTCCGGAAGCCAACAAGTACGGTCTGGTCGATGTCTCCGGAAGCACGGTCACTCCGCGTACGGATTACAACAACCTCAAGAAGCAGCTCGCCGCCGTTAAGCCGCAGGCACCTCGGAATCCAGCTACTCCCCGACAAACACCAAGGCCCGCTCTTGCCCGGCTATCAGCAGTGAATGGAAGGCTTCCTCCGTCCTCCCCCGACCCCGATGCGAGCACCTGCGCCTGTATGCAAAGTCCCTCGGCTGCGTCGTACAGTCAAGCGTCAACTCGAGCGACTACGGTGACATCTTCAGCTACGTTTGCGGTCCGAGCGCTCTCGGCTCCAAGGGTTGCGCTGGTATCAGCGCTGACAGCACCAAAGGTACTTATGGCAGCTACTCTCCTTGCAATGCCCAGGAGAAGCTCAGCTGGGCTCTGAACCAGTACTATGTTTCCCAAAACTCCGATGCAAATTCTGCAAGTTCAACGGTCAAGCCGAGACCCAGTCCGGAAGCACGTCGGGTTCCTGCTCTAGGGCGATTGACAACGCCGGTGGCTCTTCGGGCACTGTTATCTCCAGCAGCTCGAAACCCTACGTCGTCCGGCAAGCCCAACGTTGCCTCTTCCATTGCCCCGTCTTTCTCCTTGACCATCTCCAGCACGCTCGCCGTCCTTGCTATCGCGTTCTTCGGCGGAGCTGGTTTAGTTATGGTGTAAAAAGAGGGGTTCTAGAGCTGGAGAAAAGCGTTGTTGTCTATTCTGTAAATTCCTTGGAGAGGCTTGTGTTTTATATTCTTCGAAAGTAGAGGGTGCGCGAATTGACTCTTTTTTTTCTTTCCTGTTTTTATCATGTCATTTAGAGTATTTTAAAATAGTAATTCTATCGTTTTCCCATGCTTTTTGGTTTTTTCTGTAGATTTATCACTTCTTTGTCTATATTTATGTTTCTTTCTTTGAATTCGTGCATGGCACTTGTAGCTTTCGGCATGTTGCACGTAAATAGCTCAGTATTGTATCTTATGTTTACTCTCCTTTTAATCAATGAATAACTTCAAAATCTATAGTTTTGATCTCTACCTATATGTGACAATTGAAAAAGAATGAATGGATAGTAAAATACGTTTTTGATAATTAGGAAGTATAAGTAGCTCTGGAAAAGTCTTCAAAAGTATTAATCTTCTTTACAATGTATCGTGATAAAAATAACGAAACCGCCGTAGAATATTTCACAGCCACGGTAGTATTCCAAGCTTTTCTTTCCTTTTTTATTTTTAGTACTCCCTGCTTCAATTCTCAGCTGTAACCTCACCGCCCTTCTTCCTTTAGGAGGGCATCCCACGGCTGGTTACTCGAATACTCCGGCGGCCGCTGCGACTCCTCCGGAACCGTGGGAAGGTCGTCGACGAAGAAGCTGACCGCGAGCACGGTAGCTCCCACCAGCCAGGCCGGGTACCACACGCACCAAACGACGACCTGTGTCCACATCCCCCACACGCTCCACCCGAACGCCGCCTCGACGAGTATCTCCTCGACGCTCAGGTTCCAGTACCTCGCCACGGCCACGAGCGCGGCCGAGGGGCTCGAGCACATTACCCACAGCAGCAACACGAACGCTAGCGGCCTACGCTTGGGAAGCGGCTGCGCTATGCCAGCGGGAAGGAGAATAGGCCGATGATGAAAGAGAGGGAGAAGTTTAGGGTGGCCAGGGCGGCGAGGAACATGCCCAGAAGCAGCAGCGAGAACGAGCGGGTTAGCTGGAAAATTATCCGGCGGGAATTTACGGGAACGGTAAAGGAGAGTATGCGGCGAATATTAGCGGGACAACGCCGGATAACGCGATGAAGATTTGGAAACCGGTGGATAAGTTCTATACAAAGTACTGTTTGGTCAGATATCTTCCAATGTAAACGTGAAAAAGAGTACATGTATATAACTGAACTTACAGAGCGATCGAGAACGTTGAATGCCGTGAGTGGCGCTGCACCGAGAGCATGAGCCGTAATGACGATCGATAGCGGGGCGAATAACCGTCTCCTACTCTGTTCGAGAAAGGGTGGTCTTTGCGCTGTCGATTTCTTCTTCTCGCATCCGCCAGTAGAGTCTCGTCGTTTCATTGCCTTCTTCTTCCTCTTCATCGGCGTCGTTAGGGTCCACCTCGCCCGCGGCTCCATACTGGCTGGCGGCTTCATCCCGCTGTCCATCCACAATCTTATCGCCGTCAGGGTGAACCCAACGGCGACGAGCATCGCGCTCGGCAGGTAAGTTCCTATGCTCACGAACCTCCTGGGCTCCATGAGCAGGTAAAAGAAGAAAACTCTGGTGGAAATGCTCGAGCAGGTTATTCAAGCTCCTGAACACCCCCTCAATCGTCCTACCTAGCTTCATCTCGTCGTTCCACCCTTCGCCGAACGGTTGCAGCGTGATAGCGTCGATGTGGTACGGTATGAAGCTCGAGTGGGGCCTGAAGAGTGGCCCAACCCTTGGTTGACCATCCCCCTTAGCATGGCCCTGAGCCTGTCGCCGTACGAGTCCGAATGCGACACATCTCCTGCAGCGTCGTGCGGACGTTCATCTGCTTGACCGCCACTTCCACCGCCGTGTTGATGAGGTCCAGGTTGGGGAGCTGGCCGTTGATACCGTCGTAGACGATGTGGATCGCGTCGAACTGCGGCCTTACGTAGGGATAGTCGACGACCACGACGCCCTGGATGGCGCAGATGACGGGGAGTGATTCGACATTGGCGGGGTTGTGCTTGTCGTGGTAGGCGTCGACCCACGCCTGGGGGCCCGCGCGGCGTCTGCCGTTATTAAGAATATAATGTCCTTCGACCATAGCGACCACCCTGGTTGTTAGAAGCCTGTTAACTAGACGCTCCTCTGCGCACTATATGTACCTAAGTTAAAGCAAAAAAAAAAACGTACGTTTGAGGTACCGCGAAAGCGCCAACACTAAACCAACTCCGCGTCATTGAGGACCTCGTCCACATTCCTCAGCGCAGCGCAGAGCACTAGTGCCTCGGTTGCGTCTCCGCGAGGCGCATGTAAGATCGCGTAGGCGTTTTCGCCGGCGTGGACTTCGCCAGCAGTCTTGTACGAGTATTTCTGCTTCCCTGCTTTCAGACCGGAAGCTCGGAATATCGATACCAGAGCGTCCGCGGCACTATAAAACCATTGTCAAATTAGTCCTCCATATTTCACCCTTCAGAGTCCGTATGAGAATCTCTATAGTGGATAACGTGAAAGTGTGCGATGCTATGTGGACGTACGCTTCGCTTGTCCGTTGCCGAACGCTGCAACTTCTTTCTGGTACGCACGGAAGACGTTCTGGTCGCTGCCGCTAAAATAGGCATGGACTTGCCCAGGTAACAGCGCGTTTCTCGGATACGTAGGTATTGCGGGAGTACTCGTTAAGCGGGAGCAGTAGTAACCACGTCACGCGACGAAGGTACACAGGACCGATAGGACGCGGAGGATGGTGAGGAAGAGGCGTGGGTTTTTAAGGAGCGGCATGGCGCCTATCGAACATCAACGATAAACTCGATTCAAGTGAACGGAGATGAGGGAGTGAACAAAGCGTGAAAGTGATAATGATTGCACGGATTGGATGAAGAGCGCAATCGGTGAGCAGCCCTTTCCTTGCGGATAAGAACGGGTTCTGGCTGAGACTTCAGAGCTCTCTCTTCTTTTTTTTTTTTTTTTTTTTTTTTTTGATCCAACTTACTATCTAGCACTGCCATGACTGCCGCGTATAAAACGATATTATATTGCAAAGAACGACGATGACGGATTTCCATCAAAAGTGTTGAGTTTTTAGTAACAATAAGTAGGATCGAAAACCAAGGACATGTTATTATATCATTTGCGATCGAAGTGAGGGAAAGAGAGGTAAGGGTTGAAGAGTGGTGTTCTCTATCTCCTTGCAGTAAGCTGTCCTCTATTTTTTGCCGAAATTACATATATCTTTCGTTACAAGCCCACTAAAAGGAAGAAACGCCGATAACAGGAAACAATACACTACTACTATTAATGATATCACGGAATAGATGCTGGTATTCATTAAATAGAAGAGATACACTATTATCTTTAAATACTTAATTGCGGTGCATTATAGAAATAGAATCCGTGTATTAAAGAAATCTACGTAGCTATCGAGCAGATTGGTGATCTAAAGGAAAACCCTCGACGTTTACACTCGCACACGGAATTCGGCACCATGTTATCGAAGATGAATTCCGCTACTTTGAATATAACTCAACTCAAGCTCCAATTATTGCACAGGGAAAGAGTACCAAAAAAGAAGCGTACCTGGCGAAAAAAGGGAAAGAATGAATGAAATAATAGAAAAGAAAGGAAATTAGAAAGTAAAATATAGTAAAGGAATTGAGCGTATACAGCCAGAGCAGAACCAGTAGCTCAAAGCCGCAGGGAATTAAGTTGCAGTGTTCGTCTCCCGTCCCGTGCCGACAAGCTCCACCGAGGTAGGGTTCGCGACGGGGAGATATGATCCTCCGGCATAATCATACCCGAAGCGCTAGCGCCACCCCAGGGTTCCGCGCATTTCGAGGCCGATGTAGTGCGGCTTTATCTTGTCCAAGACAAATCTGAGCTTGCCTCGACAAATGCGAGAATCTTCTCGGGCGGCTCAAAAAACTTGAGGTAATTCAGGGCGTCTAGTGAAACAATGGAACGTTAGCTATAGGACGAAGAAGTTTACGATATATGGAACGTAAAGCGCGAATAGCTTCGGAAACAACCGCAAGTAAGGCTGCGCTTACAGGCATAACCGACAGCGATCGCACAGAGGTGACGAGGAAATCGAGCTCGGAACAACAGCGCAGCGAGCGACCAAGGTGAAAATAAGCGGCGACGACAGGTAGGTATCCGAAAGCCGGCGATGCTATAGAAGGATTTATCCTGTACGCTTGGTCGCCTCTACGGCTGCGAAGAGGAATACCCAGACACTTTTTATCGAAGATTAGCTCCTGTGCGACTTCGGTAGCCATGCCATGATACGTGGGTGAAGCAAAAGCTTGTGTAACACGTCACCTAGAACTACGACCGAAGCAGTTCCAGTTTATGTAGATTTCAAAGAAAAGATACAAAGCCGCCGGGAAGGTTGAAAATGCTACCAAAGAGGAACTTAGTTACGATGATGTATGTCTTAAAGTGTTTCCCCCGAAGCCAGTTTCGTTCAGGAACAAGGTAAACGCACGGCCAGTATCATCAAAAATCGTCGTGAGCGTCCCTTTCTCCTTCTCATAAGCTCCCAGAGTCGGTACCAGCGCGATGAGGTTAAACAGCAGGTGGAACACGTCGATATGGACAGAGGGTATGTATTTAACCTGTGTACTATTCGTCGCAGGAAGAAGATTAATTAGCGATAGGCACTAAACTTCCATAAAGCGCAAAGAGGGAAAACCTACGCTCTTTCAGATCTATCTTCTGAGGATCTAGGCTCAGAGTAGCCTCCAGAGCTTGGCCGGTTACTCTCCCAAATATGAAAAGTCCGAACGTAACCACTAGTACCACGCGGGTGAAAAGCGGTATTGATAGGAAGTGCGCCTTCGCCGTTCGCAGCGCATGTCGAAATTTGGCATTGTTTAGTCGCTTCCGCTTGCGTTGATGTTTAACTTTCTCAAGGTGGTCCCTCTTTTGTCTGTTCCTTATCTCGCTTTTAGCGGGCGGTACAGTCTATTTGCTGTTTGTTTTGACGCGATAGAACCGAAAGGGTCAGAAGATGATCACGACGGAGAGGTAAGAGCGCCGTTTCGAAAGAATACAGATGTTCGAATGATAAGCAGATGGCGGCGCAAGTTGTGGGTATGCTTGTGGATAGGAAAAAAATAAAGAGGTTTAAGAAAGTGTCGCTAACTTTTCAGTCCTATAGTCATTCGGTTTTTTCTGCGTGAGCCGCCGCGCGCAGTGATAAAATGTTCTTTTAATTTGGGGGCAAACGAGCGGCACCCGGATGATTCCGGAACCCCGGGCTAAAGCGGGCCGTAAGGGTTTTCAAGGCAATAGGAAATTAAATTACCAAAAAAAAAAAAAAAAAAAAAGGGAAAAAAAGGCCAATATATACCTCAACTTCGTACGATATTTCTAAAGCGAAAGATAGAGCAAAATTGGTCGTCTGTAAATAATCATGTTGATACGAAATGAATCATAATCAAAACTTCAAGCTGGGCAATGTTTCTTGACAATTCCTAGAATAAAATCGCCTCAGAAATTATAGCTAGACGTGCAATACCAGCTATACTATAGCAGTTCTCATCACGATAATAAAAAAAAGGACATACTTTTATATGAATTCGTATAAGTACACAAGTCACGACGATTGTGCTTTATTTCCGTAGTAAAGATAGGAGATATATGAATGGATCCAGTAGTAAAATCGCCCGGAGACAACGAGGGATGAAAGAGATATCATTAATGAAAGGAAAGGCAGGGAGGAACGAAAAGACAAGAAGGTAAAGAAAGATAAGAACTGACAAACATGCTGAATTGATAACAATAATGAACAGGATGAAATAAATATTTGGAAGCTTGTCTTGATCGCAAACAAGCAACTGGTTTAATAACACATTTGAAAATGAAGCAGCTATCGTTCTTCTCTGGGATGGGAGGTGATGTCAAGGAGTGTAACAAAGATAAAACCATCTGTGCTTGAAGAGCATTGGAAAAAAGTATTCGGTGATGATATGACGACAAACGACTAATAGATTGATAGTAAAAAGAACTTGAATTTATTATCTCACAGCTTAATAACTATATATTCGATTTTGGTGGGGTTGGAAATCGACATTCGCTCGGGAGGATATATACGGTTTATTAGTTCTTCGACTTAGCCAGTGGTTGAGCGCGGAGCCGGCTTTGAACCACGCGATTTGACCTGTTGAGGAATTGTAAAATTCATGTTAATATGCAAGTTATAACGACTATATCAAAAGTGAAAATTAGGTTTTTGACTTACCCTCGTTGAATGTGTGTAGCAGGTTGGTTTCCCAAGATTTCCGTCCGTCGAGGTAAACTTGGCCCTAACAGGCTTATCTGGTGCAATATCGGAGATGTAGAGGTCACTGCGATAAATGTGAGCATCTGATAAAACTGAACCAGGAAGTACTCTACAAATATGAAAGATGAAATGGCAGACTTACACTTTGTCATCGAATTTAACCTTGTCATAATCATCAGGGTTCTCAAAGGTGAGCGGAAGCATGCCCTGCTTCTTGAGGTTGTTTCGTGCTGTAGAGGGAAAGGCGCCTACGTTAGCTAGCTTGTACTTCGGCGTATGTTAAGGTTTTTTTTTTTTAAAAAAAAAAAAAACTAGGGGGGGGGGGGAATTTACTTACAATACGGGCAAAAGAACGAGTAATGATAGCTAGACCTCCGAGTGGCGGGTTCCAGGGCAGCATGCTCACGGGAAGATCCTTCTCCGTAGTTCCAGTCACCAACAACGACCATCTGACACCCTTGGCCTTGTAGTCCCTAGCGGTGCTCGGAACGGCGTCGTAGTTACCGGTGAGGACGTTCCTGACCTTGTTGGCCTCGCCGTTGTCGGCGTTGATGGCGCCGATGAGCATGTTGTTGAGATGTTGTCCAAGTGTCCACGGTACTTGAGCAGGGTCCGGCCATGGGAGATGTGATCGGTGGTGGTCTTGCCCCTTGGTCTTGATAATGGGGAGATCCTTAGCGTCCTTTCCATCCCAAGCTTCGAAGGGAGAGAAATCTGGAGACGATCCGACGAGGGAGATACGTCGACCTGAACGGAAGCCCTGTCCTGAGGAGCCTGGTAAGTATCTTGACCCGGGTCATATCCTTTCTCCGGAAGGCCAACAACCGCTGGGGGCTGAAGCTTGAACTCTGCCATCCTTGCCTTGAGGGTATCCGTCAGGGGGTTAAACCTGAGGTCGCCGGCAATTGTGAAGGCCATGACGAGATCGTGAGTGACGAAAGCGTGGGTGGCTGGATTCGATCGTTGCGACCGGTAAAGTTACGGTTGTATGAGGAGACAATCGAGTTGGGCTCTCCCTTCTTGACGTCCTGGCGATCCATTGACGATGCAAGGACCGCAAGCGAGCAAGAACCATACCGCCGACTCCTCGAAGGTTTCGAGCTGTCCATCACGAGCGATGGTCGCGCGGATTTGCTCAGAGCAGGAGTAACGGTGAAAAGCGACTTGGCCTTGATGCCGTGAGAAAGGGCGTCCCGAGCGATGGAAGCAGATCGGGTCATGTCCTCGTAGGAAGAGTTGGTGCAAGACCAATAAGGCCGACTTGACCTCCGTTGGCACTTGTTCTCCTCAACGGCCTGTTGAACTTGGAATTGGCGTTGCAAGATCGGGGGTGAAAGGGCCGTTAACGTGCGGTTCCAGTTCGGAAGGTTGATTTCGATGAGTTGGTCGTACTCGGCTCTTCGTCTTCGTGGAGCTCATTGGCGTAAGTCCGAGCGAAATCACCGATACTCTTTGCGCTTGGTGGCGGCGAGGTAGTCGTGCATGCGGTCGTTGAAGGGAAGATGGAAGTCGTGGCTCCAATTTCGGCACCCATGTTGCAGATGGTTCCCATACCAGTGCAGAAAGCGTTTCAACACCGGACCGTGATATTCAACAATAGCTCCAGTACCTCCTTGACGGTAAGAATGCCGCAACCTTAAGAATAATATCTGTAGTACACCAATGATAGTTGTCAGCCTAATATATCCGTTACTAGCAAAGTACACAAACATTAATTGCCCACCTTTCGGGCAGTCCACCCATTCATTTGCCCCTAAGCTTGACACCGATAACCTTTGGAGCCTTCAGTTCCCAGGGAAGCCCAGCCATGACATCGACGGCGTCCGCACACCAACGCCATAGCAGCCATACGAGAACCTCCGGCATTGGTGTGTGAGAGTCGGTACCGATGAGAAGAGCGCCGGGGAAGGCATAGTTTTCGAGGATGATTGATGGATAATACCGGAGCCAGGCTTCCAGAAACCAATGTTGTACTTGGCGCAAGCTGACGACAAGAAGTTGTAAAACCTAATAGAAGTTAATATGTGAAAAAGACACTTTAAAAAAAGAAAAAAATAAATAAAAAAAAATACTAGAGCTGTCACTTACTCTTGTTGATTTGTTCCGCCCTGCGAGATCCTTGGCGCCACCGACTTGAGCTTCGATCAAGTGATCGCAGTGCACCGTCGACGGAGTGGCGACCGACGGCATACCGGCGCTCATAAATTGGAAGGATAGCCATTTTGTGCCGTGCATCTTGGCAAGCTACACGATCGGGCCGAAGCTTCAGGTACGACTTGCCCCGCTCGATTCTTGGTTATGAGGATCATCGAGATGCGAATAGAGAACCTTTTCCGAGAATGTGAGGGGACGGTTTGAGACGTTTTCTCACGATAGCCAGATTCTCGGCCATTTTTTCTATTTGGAGTGACGCCATTCTTCTTTAGCAATTGAACCCCGCCCAATTGATCGAGATGGATATTTTCGGTACGAGCTCGAAAGAACCCCATGTAACTTCCTCTCGCTTGAAAAGTGAACAAAAGCAGACGTCTCTTACTTGTAATTGATATAATTTCCCTACATTGTAAGAGTAATTAGTTAAGCATGCATATCCCTCGATAAGATTTGAAGATGTGATATTTACCTTCTCCCAATTGGTCATTTCGACCTTCTTATCTAGCGGGTTGTCGGTGGTAGTCGCGAGACCGCGATACCGTTGAAACCTATTACATTTCGATTAACGTTAAAGAAACAAATCATTTTCACTTTGATGCGTCGCATCCAGGCGTGAATTCTAGTAACTTTAGAGCGTCAAACTTACGACATTGCGGCCGGCACACTAGAGACGATGTTAGCTTCCCTGCTCCCACTTCCGAACCCCCTCCAAAAAAGCGGAAATTTTGATGAAAACATTGGCTTCAAAAAAAAAAAAAAAAAAAGAGATATATAGATGAGAGGAAAAGACAGAGGCTAGGTCGCCTGCGAGTGAACGGAGATACAATTCCATGACGATCAAGCAATTGTTTTTTTGATTTACTTACCAGCCGGGTCCCCTCGGTAGGCACGAGCAGACAGCATGACGCAAGATTTTTTTTTTTATGACGGCGGGCAGGAGGCAAGCAGTTACTCGAAGAACTGAGCCTTGAAGAAGGGATGCGATTACTTATTTCTTGTCAACTATACAGATAAAGAAAAAGCATCAGTACCAATTCCTCATAATGATAGTCTCTTGATGTCTTATACCCTATTGTTAAATTCCTGTATACTTTTGCGATGATACTTTTTGCGCTGTGTCTTTTGTAGTGGAAAGGGAAGGAAGGAAGGAATTGGAAGAGGAGATGGAGAACTATGAAATAAAGAATAACGAAATAAAAGAGATACTTTTTTATCACTTACTGTGCGTGCTTGTGTGTGGGTGGGAAGAAAAAAAAATCTTTATGACGGTCAAAAGAAAGAGTAGGATTGAAGAGATAGAAATAAAGTAGCGTTCGTAGCTTATCCTCCCGCTCGAGAAAAAAAGAGATCGTGATGGGAAAGAGAAAAAAGGGAATCTGTAACGGCCTGCGCCTTTTGCTGGCTTATCTTTTATTTACAACTGACGAAGCTCACTGGAGCATATATATAAGTATCTCTTCAGACTTAAACTTGGACACGGTGATATTTATATTATTTATATCTTTTATATCTTACGGCAGTTTCGGACCAAAGGCTTTTGGACAAGATCCAGAAAAGCCCTCTCTCTTGTGGCCTCTGTCTCTTTCTCTTTCTTTTTCTCTCACATGGAAGGGGGATTTCGGTGACATAAACAGAGGGGCAGAGAAAGTGGAGATTGGCCAATCATGGAGCGATATTTACAAGAGATATCACGGACAATTGAAAGGGGCACAAGACTTTCGCAAGGGCTGCTAACCCCCCAAGTATTGCACACCTCAAGGGTTTCCTTATTCTGGCTTAGCTGCCCTTTTGCTTTTTTCCCTTGCAGGTTAATCGTCAGTCTATACTTGCTGTTCCTCCTTCCAGAGCTTCAGCTGCATGCGACAACAGCCGAGGGCCTTTTTTCCCCTATCCTTTTGAGATCTAATGGAAGCTAGGACGCTATTGCGGAAATATTATGAGCTTATTTCGTTTATAGTAGCTCTCAGTCAGATTAATTGATTGCATTTGAGCTCTTTGAATCTCGGATATCTTCTGTCGTTGTTTCGGAGAAGTGTCGGTTGTCCGAACAATTTCCGTCTGATAATAAAAAAAAAAAAAAAATTTTTTTCTCCCGCGCACCAACGACCATTAAAATTTTTTAATGCTACCGTTCTAAACAAAAGCAACCACTTCACCACCACCGATATATGCCTCCAGAACGTAAAACAAAGCGTCGCACGCGGTTCGTCACTGCTCCTTTTCCTAATTCCTTTCTTAAAATCACTCCTACACGTAAATTTTTTTTTTTCCCCTTTGCCAATTTAGCAACTATGCGACTAACCTGGTGACGTTTCTTTGTAGCGACCTGGACCAATCGCCTCGGATCTAGCTTCGCCCCGCAAGCTGTCGCAGCGCCTGTCACTGCTAGCATCCGATGACTCCCAGGTCTAGGCCAGTACTACTGCAAACCGTGCGCAAAGTTCTTCGAAACAGGCACTGCGCTGTCGACGCACGAGAGGGCGAAGACGCACAAGAACGGTAGGATACCAACAAGCAAGGAAAAAAAAAAAAGATGTACAGATACGACGAAAGCGCAGCTTCATGTGAATCGCCATTGACACTGAGTTAACCATTTTTTTTTTCTCTTCTAGCTTACGATTACTAAAGGAAGAACCGTACACGCAAGAGGAAGCGAACGCCGCAGCTGGAGTCGGCGTAGACAACGGAAGGACGACGAACTTTTCGGTCTCAGCGGCAGATATACTAGCTAAGGTGTCGAGATTCGTAACAAGGTCGTGCTGGATCACGATGACGTTTCAATGAAAGGAGAAAAGCAAGCGCAGGAAGCTTCGTGACCATCTTGTTTTCATTACCGTGTTTATTGTCTATTGTTTTGATACTCATTTTGCGGCGTTCGTATGTTTTCTCTTCACAAGGAAAAGAAAAAAGCTTTCGAATATCATGTCCCATGTTATCCATCAGCGAGCAGAGTCTCGAAAAACACTTTACGTTCAGTGTGAATTGTAATGCTATCTATAGAAAAAAAATATTACGACGAATTAATGAACATTAAAGAAATAACCACAATGTTTAACATGATACATGAACTCAAAATAATGCACATCTATAAAGAGAGCAACACTGATGACCCCCAAAAAAAACTTCGAAACCCAAAACTATACCAGTCCATCACCGACAAAGAAAGCCCTAGAGACATGAATGAAGAGAGTAGAAACAAAGAAATGGGTTCTTTAGTAGTCTATATATACCGATATCAAGGCTTTCAATCAATGTCAATATTCATTCCGGCAGGGCGGCACCGTTGGAGTTTTGCGTAGAATTCACTTGCCGCCTTCCTTGATGACGCGGTACGATCGTACCACGTCTTCGCTCTTATGTGCTTATCGAGCTTCCAGTAGTTCTCCCGGAGCAGCCTTACCAGCTCCTTGCGCTCCTCCTTGAGCGGGGTTCCGAATCGCTACCGGTGTTAGGTTCCTTCATCCAGGCCTTAGTATTCTCCTCGAACCTGTCGTACAGCTCCTCCCTTTCCTCCTGGAGCTTATCGCGGGCTGCCGTATCCAAGTGAGCGGCGTTTTCGTTTTCGGAAGGTTCGATGTACTCGTATCCCATTTCTCGTCGCCTTCGAGCTCCTGAATTTTTGGGATTAGGGATAAATTTTTCGAGATCGTCCAAGCTCTTTGTGAAGTGGATCTTGCTTGCCACGACGGGATCAGCCAGCCTTTGATGATAGACTACAAAATAGAATAGGAGAATATTAGTAAAATAGACAATTATGTTAGTGCATGGGATTTTCCGTAGTAAATAATTGTGGTGTTCATACCCAAATGCTCTGGAAAATCCATGGCGCCTTATGAATGAGGCAGATGCCTAAGCTCTCAGATAGTGTGCTTCAAAGCATTTGA
>AZLU01000171.1:61738-91975 GCA_002224055.1 Pezizomycotina sp. ARF18
CCCAAACTTGGACATGTCGAAGAACACACTGATAGAAGTTGTTAGCTACCATTATATCCATTTGCAATATATGAAAAGAAACACTTACAGCAGTGTCAACCGGAGGTTAAGCATTATCCTTGCCGTCTCGATAGATAAACAGTGTATTTCTCGATAGCTCCGGTGGCTGGTCGGATCCTCTGTGCAAGTGAACCCGAATGACACAGATGGGCCTGCTCCGGTCTACGGCCGTGTATGAAAGACTGCCCATCGTAGCTGCTGTCATGAAACTCGTCTCCAGATTTCAAAGCGTCCAGTTCCTTCCCCGACTATTTCCTCGACCTAAGTATTTAAATGAATTAGCGCATGTCCAGAGGGAGAACGCAGAACTCGGGGATTTTTTTTTTTGTGGAGGGATATGAGTAGAGAAATACATTAACTTCACGAGCCCTCCATTTTATGGTAGACACCATCATGACGAGAGCCTTCTCAACATCCCACTTCCTAGCTCGTAGGAAGCGAAGGAGCAAAGCGTCCGGGTGATCAAACTTTCCAAATAAGGAAGGCATTTCGTAGTTCCTCAGTCGTCATGGTGGAGATGGTATGCCTGAATTCCTTCGTCAGGCCATACTTGTCGTCAGCTTCCGTGCTCGAAGACAAAATTCCCGAATGTGGAGTTGAGGTGCCGCTGCTCGAGGCAACCGAGGCGTCGTCGCCGCCTTTGTTCTTCTTGTTCCTGCGCAAGCCGAACTTCTTTTTCTTCTTTTATCGAGGGAAAGATCCGAGTCGACTCGTCCCGGAGTTCCGCATCGACATCGTCGGCATCGTTGTCAGGCTCGTCGTCGACCTCGGCCTCAGCGCTGAGCTATTGAATAGCTTCAAAGTTGCGCCCCAGAGCTCCTTCAGCTTCGCCTCCTGCTCTGCGGTAAGCGTTTCCGGTCGTCCGGGAGGATCTTGGGGTAGTCATTGTGCTGTCTGTTGAGTCTGAGTTTGAGTCTTTGCTGCGAATTTTCTTCGTCCGGCGAATTATCGGTAGTAGCTTGAGCGTCGTCTTCGTGTGCTTGATGTTCTGGAGATCTGAATGGCCAAAACCGAGAAGGCGGTCGCAACTTTAAGTAGAAATACTTGGCGGACTTGTAGCGACGGTCGAAGCTTTAATTAGACCTGGTCGTCTTCTTGCCCAATCAGACAGGTGCCCACGGAAGTTTGATTAGATTCGAGAGTGTTGGTAAAACCAGACAAATCGTGGATAACTGGCAGAATTAAGGCCCGCTCTCGCTCGTTCCGGAAGATCGACTGGTAACGGTCCACTGTTTTGGAAACCGGAGGATTCAATAAAGGTAAAGACGCCGAGTGCGAAGAGTGTAGGGCAGAGCAGATAACCGCGGTTGACTATCGTGATTCTTCTTCTGTCTTCTTTTTTTCTTCCTGACGTTACTCCTGTGCTTCTTTTTTCTCCTTCCCCTCCTTTTTGTGATGTTCCCTGTAAAACTCTTGTTTTTTATACGATGATGCGGAGTAGTAATACAGGTACGGGGGTTGTGGCCGGTAAATGTTCCAGGAGGGTTGAAACCACGGGGCCGTGGCGGAGCGCAGGGTGGATTTATGTATCGAAGAGTCCTTGCGGATCCGGCGGTAGCGCTAGAGTGGTGTGAATCGTAGCGGAGGTACATGCGAGTGTGCTCGGAGTACATGTGCCTGCCCTGCTTCAATGCGGACTAGAATGCGGTTTCTGGGGACGTACCCCAACAATAAGGGTTGCAAGGGACCAGAAATAGGATAACGGTTGGGGAGGAATAGTAATGACAGGGAGCTTGATCTTTCATTCAGATGAAGAAGAAGATCCGACCACCGTTTAAAAAAAAAAAAAAAAAAAAAAAAAAAAAAGAACAGAAAGACAAGGGTCGCAATTTGCTTCTGACAGAGCGGTTTCAGCCCGAACGATAGATCACCACTAAAAGTCCTGCACCGTTGTTATTAATATACTTCAATTTATATCTGTATTCATGGGTTCATTTTATTATTATAATTATATCTTATTATTATTGATCCTCGTCGCAATAATTAATGAGCTAAGTAACTCTCTCTTTGAATGCGTACTCTCTCATAGGTGCACATATATCTTGCTTCGGAGATGACAAAAAAAAAAAAAAAAAAAGAACGAATATAGAAGAGAGTCGTGTGTATATTTTGCTACTCCTGCGTAATGTAGAAAAAAGAAAGAAAAGGCTCCCACCTTGCAGGATTTTTCTCCTGCGTTGCTTTTTCATGGATGCCGATTACTCCGGAGGTGGGAGGAAAAGGAAATTGCTCTAGCTTACCTGCTCTTCTTTCTTAGCCTCAAGCCTTTTTTGCCTACTACACTGGTTCTCCACTAGATTGGAACTTTGGAAGACCTCAAGGCTCGGGGAGAAACGAATAGGGAAGGAGCGGCACGGTTGAGGACGGTCGGCAAGAAGTACAGTCGCGGTTTGTGAGTCTGTACGAATTAAACAGCTTCCTCTGTTGCGGTTTTGTGTATATCCACAGGTTCAAACGGATATAGAAGATAGAAAGGAATGGGAATGGGAATACTTATTAATTGTAGATAAACTGGGATCCTGGTTTTTCTCTTCGGAACTTGATTCAAGGAATTCTCACAATTTTTGGCGGGGTAGAAGGGAACACCTTTAGCTCCAAAGCTCCCGATATCAAGGGAATAATCAGATCGATATCGATATGCGCTACTGCTAGTACCGCCAGATATTCTTAATATTCGTTCATCTATTTATTCATGTATGTACTGCGTTAATTTTATAGATCACTTAGATATATTATTTATTCTTGTCGTATATTTCTTATTTTTGAAATTACTTTTAGAAACCCCCCCCCCCCCAAAAAAAAAAAAAAAAAAAAAAAAAAAAAAAAGAATCACGAAGCTTCCAGATAACGTATCTTTACCGACATGCCGGGAGCCGTTCCTCCAGATAGACCACCCCCTTTCAATGCGACATCACTCCAGACGAGATAGCGTCGGAGATATCTGAATTCATCAGATCTTATCTTCACGATCCAACGGTAAGGAGAACGGGAGGGGGAAAAAAGGAATTATATGCGCACGGATCCAACAAATCCCCTCCCTTGGATTCTTATCTAAAGCAAGACAGTCCCCTTCCTCTATATGGATTTAAGCTTGTCAGGGTCTTCGGATCAGGGTCCTCGGATTATTCTTCCCTCTCTTTTTGCGATTCTGGGTGTTGATATGCGACGCTGCTGGATTCTAGAAGCTGACGAAAATTTTTTTTCTAAAGGTATCACATGTTACGTCCTGGAGACGAAGTATGACCTACAGGTGCACAAGGACAACCTTCAAGATGTGCGTGATAAAGCATCTGGTGCTATATTTCTCAACCTGGGGCGGTTTTTTGCTGACACAGAGGGCATACGGTGATCTTACTCGATTCAGGTCCAATCGCAAATTTCGTCGGTGATAGAACCGATGCAACGCATCTGCTCCCATTGCTGGAGAGCTAAAGGATATGTACGAACAGATTGACTTGCTAGAGGTAAAAAAAGAAATCTTTCATCTACCCTGACAGCCCCGAGAAATTGCGATAACCGTTGATAACGTGTTTTATCTTCCCAGCATCTTGTCAACGACGTTATTGTAAAGAATATTAAAGATTTGACCGGCGCGCTGGAAAAAACCGAGCAGTCCGTCAGGCGTGAGACAAAAGCCCTAGATGAAGGGCGCTTTGTCGAGCTGTGGAAGGGCATAGACATGGGCCCCAAGGACGAAAGAAGGATATTCAAAGCGAGCGATTATTTTAACGAAGATGGTCGACTTGTGAGCAATGCTAAAGCTACGGAAAGCTGACCTTTAAAAAAAAGTATCTATATGCGAGAAATTGTACTGTACAATCTAATAATACACGGGAATATAGGGAAGAAGAGAAAGCTATAAAAGAATTTGTAATGATATCTTTTGAAGCTACTCCTCCGTCCTCGAGCCTCCTGCTTCGATAGCGGCCCTCATTTCTGCATTGTTGAACGTCGAGGTCCCGCTTTTGAGTGCTCTGACAAGCATTGGCAAACTATTTCCCCCAAAGTCTTTTGCCTGCCGTACCTTATCGAGGTCGTCAGCGAACCCTTCGTGAGCTGGCTCATGTAGTACGATTCGAATTTGGCACAGGTATCCATCTCAGGGTCGCGCATTAGACGGAGACTAGGCGGAATCTCGGAAGACTATGGGACAAAAGTTATATGTCAACACAGGGGGCCCAAAAAAGAAGGGAAAGCTTGATACAAACCTTTGAAACCCTTCTTGTTGGAAGATATGCCGTTTTGTGTTTCTTCATCTTCACCATCGGAGCTGTCGGAGCTATCCGAATCGCTTGAGTGACTACTGGTATGCTGTGCATTTGACGGCTCCTCCGCAATTTTCGGCTCGCCATTCTTCTTCCCGCTCTCGCTCCGGTGCTCATCGTCATCAACGTCCATCATCTCCGCATGTTCCTCGGTCTGTGCGGTAGCCTCAGCCTCGGCTGGAGTTTCATCTGCCTGCTCTTTTCGCTTCTTCTTGTCTTTCTTTTCCTTCTTGGCCGTTTGTCCTTCTTTTCCTTCTTGTCTTTCTTTTCTCCTTCTTACTTGACTTATCTTCGGCCGTTCTTCTCCGTCTGATGTCTCTGTTACGGTTGTTGGTTGCTCAGGCTTGGGCTTTTGTCTCGATTTCTCTGTGGGCTTCACATCGTCGCTGTCGCTGTCGCTTTCCGATGAGCTCGAGACTGATCACGACATATTTTAGTAAGACAATTCCAAGGGCCAAATGAGGCTGCCTGTGAGAGACTTGTGGCCAAAGAATGCTGTTGGACAGCTTGCGTACCTTCAGTCCTCGCCTTTCTCTTCCTCTTGCGCTTCTTCTTCTTTCGCTCTGGTTTTCGTCCGGCGCTGTTTCGTTCTGTACTATCGAAGTTGTATGTTTGCTTCTGCCTGTGTCTTCGCAACCGCGCTTGTTGTTCCTTGGTTCGGATGGTTATAGGAGGAAGAAGCTGCGTCGTTTGAGGTTTCTTTAAACGGGCCATTGTTACTTGAGTGTTTAGAATGTCGTGTGAGAAAAATCGATCGTGCAGTGTTAAAGAAAAAGAAAACGAGAAAAAAAAAATTTCTCATTAACTTTCAGCCGTGGCCCGCAACCCGAAAGCTAAAATCGCGATAGCGGAGCCTATACTCAAAACGGCTGTACAAGCGAAGCTAACTAAATATATCCCCAAGCAGTCTTCAAGAAAACTCTAGAATCTATAACATCCATCCAGGATCCTTCCTTCTATTCCAACAATCACCTTGTTTGCCAAGAAAGGTCAAAGTTATAATCTATACACCCTCCCGAAACCGAGCCCTTTCAGAACATCAAATTCAGACGGTCGAACCGTGCACCTGCTTCTGCGATCTGGGGTTCGGTCTCTTCCGCTTGACGAAGCTTATCCTGCTTCTTGCAATCCTGTTGTGGAACTTCTCCGCGGGGTTCTTGGCATGCTGAGGGTGCTCCACCGTAGTCAATGAGGGGAAAGGGCCTTGAGCCATCTATCGACGGCAGCCCATCCCGAGTTATAATAAAAACCTCCGACGTAAGCTCTGAAAACTCCTTCCATATCAGGCTGCGGGATGAACTTCGAAGGGTGGAATAACTTTTCTTCCACTCATACAACTGGCTTAAACCGGGAAGGTATTTGGAGCCGATGAGGGTTCGCCGTAACTGGTCTAGCTGCCCTGGCGTTCGGTCGGGATACCATTCCAGCAGAGCGGCCGCAACGACAGCGCTCAATATCTGACGTCCGACGAGTTCCATATTCTTGTTGGATTTTGTATACGTGTCGAATTGTTTCAAGTTTCAGGGATGTTGAATCTGTGAAGCAACGGAAGTGCAGAGTCTGCCGTGAAAACTTGCAGTTCTATAGCCTTGTCTTTGATTCGGGAAGATCCGCGGCTAGGTCTTGCTATTTACGAATGGCGAAATTTCCTTCCAAGGGACTTTATAGGCCTGTGGCATCATTTGGTGCTTGTCTTTGCTTCGCAATATTCCTTCGGTCTTCACCGAACCATTACCTATCGTCTGGCCTCTTCTGCATCTGCGTAATTATCATGCGAGGCTTTTGGACTAGGTTTGAGAAACATTGGGTTGAGTTGATCGTCAGTTCGTGAGAATCTGGCTGCTGAGATGTAGGCGGGCTTGCTAGCGTAGTATTGGTAGCATTGGGAAACTTCGTCCTTTGGGTTCCTCTATCCTCCACCACGACTTGCCGGCGCAAAGGCGCTTTTGAGACGTTCTCAGCGCCGAATCCACCACCCAAAGCCTTCACTTTCGCTTTGGCGACACGGCCTCCAAAACCTTGTTTTGCCATCTCTATGTTATAACCTTTGGATGAAGTTTGGCTCTCATCTGCGGTCTGTAGGAGATTGACAGGTTTTTCTTTCGCCCTCCTCTCAGATAGCGGCGCGTTTTTGTCCAGTTTGCGACTCGTTTGAAGACTGCTCCCCTTCCATAGTAGATTATTCGGCCTCCGCGGGCTGCCTTGCGATATAAGGAGCGATCGGCTAGAGTTGACGAGGATGGCGGTAGGGGTGAACGGTTTCTGCTTACACTGGGCAGATGGAGAAGCTGCATGTTCACCATCGGGTTCTGCAACAGCACTTAAGCGCCACTGGGGTTGCTCGTCAGAACTCTGGACAGACTCCGCGTATCTCGTTCCTAGCCGTGCCCGGTATTTTCAGAGCACTGCGGTTCCATTCCATCCTCAAAGAGTTCGATAACACCTTTCCCCATTCGTCATACGTTGTGATCGTACCCTCGTGCCCACGCTCAGATTTATAACTTTTTGATTCTGGTTGACTAAAAGGTCGGTTAGGTCCGTTCGTTCCACTAGATGGAAGCTTCGCCGACGTTCCATCGAATCCAAGATTAGACGATCCAGTTCCATCTGAAGCAGTGATAGGGACCGGATTCATAACATTCGATCCGGATCCAGGGGCGAGAACTTCAACTTCCCATTCAATTGGAATTGAAACCGCTCGTGCGGGCACCGATCTGTCAGTGTCCCACCAGACAGGGACAGAGTAGGGTCGTTTTATGTCCATGGCAAGACGGGCTGTCTAAGGACATGTTGCTCCGCGTCGTAGAGGGATATCTTGCGGCAGTAATCTCAAATACAGATATCACCATGTTAATTAAATATTCGATTAAACAAAAGTAGTAAATATACGTAAAAGGCAATTGAGGTCGGAAACCCGCAATTCAAACATTATGGTATTTCTCATTTATTTTATTTTTATTTTTATTTTTATTTTTATTTTTATTTTATTTTTATTTTTATTTTATTTTATTTTTATTTTATTTTTATTTTTATTTTTATTTTATTTTTATTTTTATTTTTATTTTTATTTTTTTTTTTTTTAAAAAAAAAAAAAAAAAAAGTATATAAATCTCGTTTCTTCATCGGATTTATCTTTCTCCATTAATCCTTACTTCAATCTATTTCTCCTCACTCCACTTTCCTTGTCATTCTTTTCACTTCATTTAACCCTACAACGTTCTACGCAAATTCACATAGATCCTTTCTCTTAAAGTATTGCCAAACAGGCAAAACTTATAACCAGATCTTAGCCCATTTACCCAAACACCTTAATATCATTATGATACTAGTTTCTCCCTAAATATGCCTCTACAAAGAAATCTTTTCCGGGGGGCCAATGTTGGAACCAATGGGACTTTATAGCTGCGTTGAAAGGCGAAGAAGTTTCCAATCAAGCGGTCATACAATTTCGAGCAAAAGAGGAAGGAATTTCCGTGGGTTCCTTTGCGCCAACCACATCGCCACACCACTGCTAAGGAGTTCCGAGATGGGGGCGAGTTCTACGTCGCAACAGTCTACGAGCAAAAGCTATGCGTTGAGATCGCAGCTTACATGCAAAACGTTATCAACTCGAACTAGCCGCGATCGACCCTGAAGAAGTTGCGCACGTCGTAAAAGTGGAGAGGGAAAAAACGCGCAGTAGTAGCTTCGAAAGAGTTACAACATGCCTTTCTAGACAAAAGTGACTGGCACGTAAATCAGGAGGTATGGAGGCAAGCAGAGGCAAATGAAGCCGAAAAAAGCGGTACCGGGTTGGAAACCTTTCGCAGACGTGTCAGTCAAAGCTTTGAAAATCGGTGCCATGACCAAGTCAAGCAAGGGCTACGAGTTGCAGGTCTGGCCCGTGGAACGGGAGTCTAATTCCGAATGGCGTCCCAGCGGTGGGCAAGCATGCGATGTTTGGTCGCAATCTCCCGGAGGGTCTTACATTCAGACTAAAGTTCAGGCCTCCACTCCAGAAAACGGGGAGTATGCGCCTGATCACGATTTCGAAATCCTTAGTCCACCCTGGAGGGCTACAAAGATCGAGTACACCTGGTTCCTATCGTAGATAAGACCGCCGATGAACGCAAACAACTGGCGCTTGAAGTATTGGCAGAGTCAGATAGCCCAATCATCGCCAAATACCTAGCGAATCCCACCCGAAGCGACGAGTCTGCGTGATTTAAATCCTACGAACGCAAAGATTCGCACGGCGACCTCCCGCCTTTAGTGAGTCATTCATGGCAAGACTAAATTGGATGACGGCGAAGTAGAAACACTAAGGCGGTCACCAAAGATGTATGATCTCATTCTGAATCTTTTTAAAAAAAAAAAAACACATTTCAACTAAAGGAACAAACTAAAATAAAATAATTATTGCTTAAGTACTTCAGTAAGTAATAATAATGTATATTTAATAATATTATTAGCTAGTAATAACATATAAATCAGTCAATAATTACTTAAGTAAGATACGGTGGAGAAGACCTGCTAATAAGTAAAACACTCACTGATAGTAACTCGAGGAAGATGGGAGCGTGCATTATTTGTAGGTAGGGAAATGACCCTTTTCAATCCATTCTAATTGGTTCGCTTGGACGGGCAATAAACGTTTTGTTAGTCCAGATGCAAATTGTGTAACCATTATAGAAAGTAGGAGAGTTCAGAGTTACCCGTTAGTAGACCAAAATGCTTACTAAAAATAAGAAAAGTAAAGAAATAAAATTTATATATATATATATATATATAAGTATATTAAGAAGAAAAGATTAAAAGGATATTACAAATTTGCAGATGTACTCACGTCTCTTCCCCTCGCGGGGGCTCCGAAGTAGATGGGAGGCTGATCGGAATTCCTAGACGTTTTGCTGCTGCCAGTGCTCTCTGGGGGCAAGGCTGGAACGGTCAGCGTAAGCAGTGCTTGATAAATTGAAGCTGCCATGAAAAGCGAAAAAATAACAAATGGTTAAATGAAAGCATACCGTACTTAAAGCATTTGGGTTAATAAAATGGGTCTCGGGACGATCCGGCTTGCCGTCTCCAGAGTAATTAATGATCAAAAGCAAATCGGTATTCTTCATCGTATCACTCTTGGTAATAACATGGCCGGGGAGCTTTTTGCTCGTCTCCCCTAAGGGCCTTGATGAGTTCAATGAACTCGTTGCGCCGATCTTAATCTTTTGCACATGCTGTGATACGATAGCTGATCTTGCCACATTCTTCGTTCCTGTCGTAGAATCCGTAGTTGTAATCACTTAGAGAAGAACTTAGAAACTGAAAGCAGTTCGATTACTTCTATGCGGGGATATAAGATCAACTAGAGAGAGAAAAACTTTTGTTCATAAATATACAATATGGTAAGAGAGAGAAGCGGAAGGAGAGAGCGTAGTGAGTAATAAGAGGCATCATTAATCACCTAGTGTAGCTACTTATCCTTGAAGGAACTAAGTAATCTGATGGAGGCAGAGATGTGATGTGAGGATATGGGGGAGGTTGGAAATAAATGAATCCCCGACGAAACAAGGAATATATACTTAACTGGGGTGGATGGAGAGGAAAGGATTGAAGTTACTCTTTTTCTTTTTCTTTTTCTTTTTCTTCCCGTCGTGTTCAATAGCTCCCGTATTAGCTGAGAGCATTTAGATGCTCTCGACCACTACTCCCTACCTCAGATACTTATATTCTACACCCCATAAAAATGGCACTCCCCGTCCTTTTATTTTATTTTTTATGTATTAATGTATATATATCCGAGATACTTAAGTGACAAAGAAGCAGGGTCCGAGAACTTGCAACAGAATTGGACAGACGAGCAACTAAACTCGCTTCTGCATTCAAAATAACACATAATTATACCTTTCCTAAGCTAAAGAATATGTTACTTCGGCTTTGTAGTACCGACATTGGAAAGCATAAACCACATTACTACGTAGCTTCAAAAGTCCAAAAAGTCGGCGAAGATTCTAAAGAAAGCCGTCTGGTATGCAGTAGACTAGGTAGCCACATATATCGTAGCTACTATACCATCTAGAATATGTTCGTTGTTTGATTAACAATGTTGCGGAACTCACTAAACAACAAATCTACTACCATGCAGGGCAAGGAAAAGGAAGGGAATTGCTACGATCCATCCATAATCAACGAAGTTGCCTTAATACATCTTCAAGAACTTACTTTCCGAGACATCTCGGGGACGAATTTTAATGGGGAAATAGGTGAAAGTAGGTTATCTGCTTACTACGGTGCGAGGATGTTATCGGGCTGCATCTCACCGGAAAAGTGTTGGCTTCAAAGGTCGCACGCAGAAAAGAAATATTACCTTGCCCTCTGAGTCGCCTCACGTTCCAAAATAAAGCATCGTTGACGATGAAGACGCCCGCATCAAAGCATCTCGTAGCGAAGATTTTAGGAGGTATTAAACTGTCGTTGAAAACGATTACGCCGATGCCCAAAGGTGCGATGGGCTCGATCTGGAGGAAGGAATAATTGCCTGCATTGGTGTATTATTGTGAGATTATGAATTACGTTGGGGGGGAATAAAAAAAAAAAAAAAAAAAAAAAACTTCACCTGAAGAAAGGGCTCCATATACTTGTAAGACATAGTCTGGGACCCTACGAAGTAGGTAGGGTCCACTCTAGTAAGAACAAATACAAGTGACCGCTCGATTAGTACGTAAGTACGAAAACATTGTGCAATAGCAGCAAGATGCTAGATATCTATTTCACAGCAACCCTATGGTAGCATTTAAATATTATTGTCTGGGTTCCTATTGACTGCTGCCTAGGTAGTACTTCATAGTGAATATTCAGCTAGGTTAGGCGATCTTAAATTTCTTCCAATCTCGCTCTCACAATTAAAAAAAAAAAAAAAAAAAAAAAAAAAAAAAAAAAGTTAGCAAGGCCGTCGAACTTTCTGAACTTGTTCAGAAATATAAAGCTGTAGTATATATATGATATAAAGTCATGAGTCAGTAACAATTATCATGTATAATAATCTTATCATATAAGTAATACGAAAAACACTGGACTACCATAGTCCCGGACCATTCAAGGGAGGGTTTGGGCGGCTGATCCTTTCTCTGACGAAAAGTCCTTTCTCTAATACATTCGAAATTGAGAAACGGATAATCCGGGAACACGAAGTTTGGCTGGAGACCATTAGCTCGTGGCTTGGGAAAATCGACAATGGCTGCTGCGCCGATAACCTTCGCGTTATAAGACCTGTAAGTCCTATCCTTTTTTCCTTTCATTTCTTATAATATGATATCAAAGGCGAACGCTAAATCCAAGTTCTCGAAACAGGAGCGTCCAACCGTTAATGGGTTCGCGCCAACTTCCAGGGAAAGGGTTAAAAAACAGGCGCCCTCGACCCCTCGCATTTCCGGAAAAAAGGAGAAGAGGATAAGCTATGGGGCCTTAAGGCCAATAAGGAGCTCAGCTGGGAGGAGATTGTGGAAGAACTATTCGCAGACCTCGAGGTTAAGCCAAGTATAGGGTCCTTGTCGTCTAAGTTTAGCAGCCTGAAGAGAGACAAGGCTGCGGCTGCTCCTCCCCCAGCAGCCGATGCAGGGCCGTCTTCGGCAGCGAAGGAAACGGTACCAAGACGTGGCAAGTTGGTACTGGCCTTAGATCCGAAGCGACCGATGCAAACTCCTCCGAACTACAGCTGGAGTAAACAAGAGTACTGCACTCTGGTGCATTACCTAGAAATTCATCACATGTTCTAGGAGGATGTCCAATTGAAACTGTTTCTCGAGAAGTTATAGCCATCTCCAGACACTTGCAAGAAGTATAACTTAGTCATTAAAAAGCAAGAGTCGGTGTATGAAGTTTTAGGGAGCTGTGATTTGTGCAGTACTGTAAGTTATTTCATAGTCTTCAATCAAGGCACGTCTGCGCTAAAATTTACTGATTATTCAATTTCGGACCGTTATAGGGTATACATGGAAACGCTCTTCGAGCAACACGTCTTGCGAACGCTGTTTATGCGTCTGACGCATCTCAAGAGCTAATTGATTTCGTAGATAGGCATTATTATCTAGAAGGGAAAAAGTTTAACCAAATCTCGGCAATCTTACCGAAATCCCTAGACCCACAAGACAATCTCACTAGCCAAGTCTTTATAGGACTTCATAGCTCGTAGGTCAGATCTGGGTTAGTAAAACGTCGGTCTAAACAACTGTAGATTAGTTATTAGTTGTAGCTTAGCCGAGTCAAAAAGGACATAGGGCCTTCAATACATACTTACATACATACATACAATAACTGCCAGTCCGGAACTTTGTCTTTCAGTCGTCACATGTCATCGTTTTTTGAACTTTATATCAATTACCAGAGCTTCATTTCCCCGTCCTTGAGTTTATCCTGTCTTTCTGTCTTCGGCGGTTTTATACGCTATTTACAAGCAGAAACTTCATTCTTTTTGTCAGTTTGTTTTCCGTGCTCGGTCACGTTATAGTTCATTTATTGCCGAACTTCATTCTTACTAATTATAATTGTATTTTCCATCCTCAACGGCCCCGAATTTTACTTCCCTTCACATGTTTACTTCAAGGCATAAGCATTATTCAATACCTGATCAAATAGTCCAATTACCATTTAACTCTACTCAGCGGAACGCTTTTTGACGGCACTGTTTTTCTTCTCTTTTATCCCTCTCCTTCTATGCATTTTTGGTCTCCCAATCCTGTGGCGATCCGTCGTTCCTCTGAGAGGTTTAATCTGCTTCTCTCTTTTCTTCTTCATAGGGCTAAAATAGGCATACTTATATATTAAGAAAAGCCTTTAGCCGCTATCAGTATATAGTAATGATCAGGCCCTCATGCGTAGAATTAAGAGAATAAAAGTGGGCTGCCTTTCCTCAGTTTCGTAACAAGAACCTCAGGGCATGTGGTTAAGCTATTTAAGTAAATATCAGTTATACTTTATAACTACCAATCGTCATATCAGCAATATTGCTACACGTGAGGGAGTGTTTCCGTATTGAGACCTTGGTCTGATAGCACCCAAACTACACGCCTTTAAAAAAAATCTTGTCCAAGTTCATATTATATAATCCTCGGGCAAGTTCAGAAGATGGAACTACATGTAAGCTGCACGCTGAAGGCAAGATTATCGTGGTTCAACGCCGCTATGTCTATAACCGCTAATTTCGAACTTCGCTGTCCAACCAAATGTCCTCGCCGCCTTGTAGTTTATAAAAGTGCTCAGCAAAGAAATAGAGACTCTAAGTACCGATTGATTGATTTTATACATCTGACTGGGTTTTCAAGAAATTTCCGTGACCAAGCTGGACGCCAAATGTCTAAAAGAGGACATGCCCTTATTCATTCGGAAATACCTCTAGAATACGAAGGCGGATTTCACAATATCCTCTTAGCAGGGTGGTATTGTATTAACACGGCACTTTAATTCGTGATAATCTGCGATAGTGGACCTGACGCCTCCGTAAAGTATCCCGCCAATGGGTTACGAGCATTGTATATGACCATATGAAGCAAAACTTAGACGAGAATCAATCTTTCCCTTGGCGGGACATTTACTATGAGGTCTTCGTATTTCCAGCTCTAAAGGAATCAGAAATGGTGAGTTGATTGATCGATTTCTGCACGAATAACATGAAAAAGAGAAAAAGAGAGAAAGAGCTCATTGGTGGCAGCGAGCAGGGCAGGCGGACAGTAGGCTTATTGATGACGAAGGATATGCGTGCCATAGAGCGTGCTTATGGGCTAACAAGTATTAAAAAAAAATAATGTATAAAAGAAGCTTAAAAAAATGGGGAACACCGTGGATCGAACACGGACCTCTCGCATTTAAGAAGCTACATGAAAGCCAATCCCAAAGCGAGAATTCTACCACTAAACTATGTTCCCTGTGGATAAGTTATAGTCCGGCGGGGTTTTATCTATTATAAACTTAGAGCAAGAAGTTCAGATTTGAGCGCGTGCAATTTCGGTCCTAGATTTGGCAAGAAGAGAAGCGCGATGTTAAAAAAAGTAAATTGGGCGTGAAAAAGCAACCTAAGAGTGCTTTGGCGGACGACCTCAGTAATACTAATTATTGATACTAATATTACGCTTAACAACGACAATAGACGTGAGTTTAAGTGTAATTTTTTTTTTTTTAAAAAAAAAAAAAAAAAAAAAATTCTAATGTTTATTATGTTAGTTACTTGAATAGTTATTGGTAAATGGCTAGCTATATAATAATATAATTCTTGGATGCCCCTGCATTCCGACGTTGCCGTAATTTTTTTTTTTAAAAGGCCTTTAAGGCACATTGGGCTATACCTATATATTTATTATTATAGTAGTAGTTATTGATAGAGTTTTTTTTGAAAAGTTGCGGGTAATAACCTCCTTAGAGGCCCGAGCTAGGTAATAGCCTTTTTTTTTTTTTTTTTTTTTAATAAAAAAATACAGAGAGATAAGGTGTAGACACTATTCCACTAAACTACGACTGTGAGCGTATTATTAAAAAAAAAAAAAGGTATAAACGTTGTTTCACTAAACTGCAACTGTCAGGCATACTATATATGTGTGTGTGTGTGCTGCGGAGACGGCGGTAACGAGGTAAAACGACGCTACTGTTACTGTGTATGGGGACGGAGGTGATAAACGGAGATAATGGATGGAGGTGACGGAGGTGACGCTGTCGCTGCTCGGAGGTGGCGTGGTAGGGACGGCACCGGCGGAGGTATACAGCGGCGGTGGGGGCCTTAGTTAGGGGTTAGGGTTAGGCCGGCAGGCAGGGTAAATATTTTCTAAATTTCTAAAGGGTTCTGCAATACCCGCCCTTACAGCACAGAGATTATAGGGACTACGCTGTAAGTGTGTGGGACTAAACTATATTCCCGATGGATAAGTTATAATCCGGCTCAGGATTTAACCATTATTATTATAAGCTTAGGCTAAAGAATTTGACTCGATGCGTGCACTTTCAGTGCACGATTCATAGCGAAGCCCCTCTTTGCTTATTATACGCCGCCATGCCTCTACGCTGTTTACCAGGATTATCAAACTCTCTTGCTTTCAAAAATTAGTTAAGGGCTTCAGGATATAAGTTTGACTCGAGCTATTAGGTTATAATAATCGTGTACATTTTTAAATTCTTTATAAAAAAAATTAGAAATAATTTTCTCAAGTGGTGTTTAGCAATATTAAGCGGCTGGAATCAGGCAAACCTTAAATACTTAGTAATTTAAAAAAAAAAAAAAAAAAAAAAAAGGAAAACCCAGACATCTTACACCGTCAATGATAGACCACAGGAAACCCTCGACAAATCGTATCATCTTTCATATCGTTCCCTATCACTGCTGCGAGCAATTATACCGTAGCGTGTTCTAATATCGTAACACGGCTATCTTTTTAAACTGGAAGAGAAACCTATGAAGGACCTACAAAAAGAAAGTCAAATTCAAATTCAGGGTCAACATCATTTACCGACTCCTGTGTCCGACTCCCAGACACCGTCAAGTCGTCGATCCTCGGCAACTAATGATTCAAAGCTTCCTTTTCCGCTCCCAGCATTGGCATTGAGAGCTTACCCATCCCCTGTGCACACGTCGATGATGTCTGCGGGGTTATGAACCGGTACCGCTCTAGCCAGGTACATGAATCAAATCGGACATTTACATTCCAGCTTCGAGTTGACGTCCCGAATGTCCAAGGAACTGAAGAAAATTAATCTAAGAAGGACGAAAACGGAGATACTCTGTCCCGGTCCTCTTCTGATAATCAACATGCCTCCCATCCGCAATACACGATGTGGAACCGAGTTTCGCTCAAGCATTGGCCGAATACTGGAAATCATCGGAAAATACCCCTGAACCGATCCTCCGCCTACAAAGTTCTCAGGGGTCCTGTCAACCTCTACTCGATGGTTCGCTTCTCCAAGCAGATGCTGTCCTCATGCTAAAGCCCGTCGCTGGCACTCCGTCCGCCGAAGAGCAGACCGGCCTCACCGACGACAGTGTAGACACTACGTTAGATTCTAATTCACTCGCAAGCACCGTGTCGCTTTCGGATTCGTCCTTTCCGCTTTTAGTGATAGAGGTCAGCGCGTCGCAGGACCGTGAGGATGTGAAGAACAAAATCCGACGGTGGTTTGATGGGTCAGAAGGAAGGATCAAGGTTGGAATGGTCATAGATTTTAGCATGCGAAGCGGTGGCGAAGTAGATGCTCTTGACGTGAGTGCGACAGCAAAGGAAAGGATGCGGGTGTTGCCAAAGAAGGTGTATACCATGGCGTATCGGTCCCAGAAGGTTAACGGGGAATATATTGCGCTGCCCTCGGCAACCCCATCGTATATTCCCCTTCCACCCCTTTCACAACTCTACTACTCAATGGAGAATAATGTACTGACTTTTCTTTATCAGTGTTTTGATCCGCATGTAACTTCACGCCTCTCCGAAATTGTCATTCCAGAAGGTACCCTCTTTGCCGGTCAGCCTGCTCCAGGAATCCCGGTGAGGCTTTTGCGAGACATACTATGCATTGCTGCTATTCACCAGGTTCAAGTCAACAAAGTACACGTCGAAGCCGCTCGGCGAGAGAAACGACGCAAAGCCATTGAAGAAGCGGCTGCCACGCCGCGTTCGCAAGAGTGCCAGCTCTTCCCTCAACCACCAGTGCCTGAACAGAATCAAGTAGTGGAGATACCAGAGATTCGTTGACCACGCGAGCGTCGACCAGGCAAAAAGCTTCTCGAGACAGTGCAGCGGCGATTTCGTCAAGGAACCATAAATACGAGGAGGCCTTTGAGGAAGAGAGAATTAGAGCTGAAGAGGCCATAGCCGAGAAGGAGCAAGCTCGAAAACACCAGCGAGGCATGGCATGACATTGGGAACATATCAATCTTTTGTGTCACGGAAGGCTCCAGAACCTCGATACAACCAACCACCCACCAATAACCTATCATGCTATAGCCTTTTCTTACATTTATTTGCAACAACCAGTTGCCAAATCTAATATTCAGTATCGAGCTTGTATGTCGTCACGATAGCTTGGATTAGCCATATACGATCGTCGTTAGTACTTTGTGTGACGTAGTACTATCGTGCCTAGAGGCCTCTTATCAACAAGCCATGTCAACTACTGCATCGCCAGCTGCTGCTGCTGCGCCGCCAGTCGACATCGACATCGACGCGCTTGTACAATTGATAGCCGATGCTATGGGACGGTATGCCGCTACCCTGCGCGCCGCCAACGACTGCAAGACCATCGTCAACGACTGCAAGATCGCCACCGTCGAACCCACCGCAGAGGACGTGGAACCACAGCCAAAATCAACGGTTTGCGCCATCCCCAGCGTCAACATCATGGGTTCTGATCTTCCCACGATTACTCAAGGTCCTGCGGAGGTTGCCAAAGCTCCTGCTGGCATCAAGCTCTCCCACATGTGCGACACCGACAAGCAGTGCACCTGCAGGCGCATGTATGACGTCACCAATCGCTGCATCAACATCTACGACAACGGCAAGCACTCTGTCGTTCGATGATCTGTGCATATTGACCTGCTTACAGGAAAGAAGGATGATGCCTCTTAGTGCAGACAATGACGGTCATGGACGGCCTGAAGGAGAGTGCAAGGCTTTCTGATATCTTCAAGCTCTTGCTCGAGAATCTGGGCATATTGGCCGTCGGAACACTGTACCTGAATTAGGACATGCGGAGAGGAATCCTCCCTATGTTCTTGCGGTAGTGGTCCAAGAGCTTGGTGATGAAGAGTAGACCGTTCTTGGGCGTGATAAGCTCAACTCGGTATTTCTCCTCCCTCGTTGGCCTCTGCCCACTGGCAGAATGTCTATCGAAACATCCCCAGCCAGCCAAGGTCGCCAGGATTGAATCTTTGTACATATCAATGGATTCTCTTGCCAAGATGACTTCCCCAGAACCAGGGTAGGGTTTGAAAAAGAGCTCAGAAACTGCGGGTTATCTTATTCGGGCGAGAACACATTTAGTAAATTTTACAGTTCCCTTATATATCGTTCTTACTCTTATATAACATTCTCATAACTTATACAACAATCCCCTTTTCCAAGACAACATGCCTTTAACAGGATTGCTTCTTCGCGTTCGATCCGCGGCAAGGCCCCTGTGGCGCTTTTTTTTTTTTTTCGACGTCTTGACGTCCTGGAGTCGTGATCTTGCGTCGTGGTGTTTTTTTTTTTTTTTTTTTTTTTTTTTTTTTGAACTTTTGAATTTTTAGTATCACGACTTTTTTCATGGTTATTTTTTGGGTACGCCACAAGCAATCCCGCTTGTATATGCTCTCTATTGCAAGGTCTACATAGGGAAAGGGGCATTGGATTGCTGTATTAAATCAATATCCTTTTTTGTCGTTGTTAAAACATGGTCTCATCGGGGTGTTTTTTTTTTTTTTTTTTAAAAAAAATTTTTTATTATTTTTTATTATTTTTTTTCTTTTAAAAATTTTTAGTATCACGACTTTTTTTAGGGTTTATTTCTTGGGTAATCAATCCACAGGCAATCGCGCTTACACCTACTCGCTATTTTAAGCCCTACGTTAAGAAAAAGGGTATGATTCTGCTGTGTCAAGCTGCGTAGCTCGGGCGGTGTATATAGGTGGATGAAAATACGGATATAGCATATTGTGTATACACGTATTATTACAGTAACGCTATTTATTAACATACATATTTTGCGCACTAGCAACGAATTTGCAATGACAATAGTATAAAATATACATTGCTTAGCGCTGTTGCAGCCTAAAGGTATTCAATCGTCTTGAGATCCTTTGCGACCTTGAATGGTGCTTCCGTCCTCTTCCTGACCTCCTCTTCGGTAATGCCATCGGCCACTTCAACCAGCGTTAATCCTTCCGTCGGCGAGACATCGAAGACGGCGATTTCACTGATGATGCGAGATACGCACATCTTGCCGGTGAGAGGGAATGTGCATTCTGCAGAGAAAAAGAAAAAAAAATTTTTTTCTTTGGGTTAGTTGTATGCGCGAATTATATAGCAAATGGACGATATATGTAATGGGGCACGAACGTTTTACAATCTTTGCTCCTCCTTTCTTGTCATTGTGTTCCATCAAGACAACCACCTTGTCAACCTGCACCCGAATATATGTTAGTAAAGAGACCATGGAGATTCGCAGCTTTATTCTAGAAAACTTACGTTCACCAAATCCATAGCACCGCCCATTCCTTGATCTTGCCAGGAAGAGCCCAGTTGGCGAGATCTCCAAATTCGTTAACCTGCATGGCGCCGAGCATGGTCATGTTGATTTTTCCAGACTAATCATTCCGAAGGACTCTTCAGAGCCAAATGTGGAAGCGCCTTTAGCGAGGGTCACGGTCTCCTTTCCGGCGTTAATGAGATCCGGGTCTTCCTCGCCTTTCTTAGGGAAGGGACCGAGGCCGAGAATGCCGTTTTCGCTCTGAAGGCTATATTGAAGTAATGTTAATATTGAGATCCTACGTCACTTTATGATCTATTGACTTACGTGCAAGAATACTCTCTGGTAAGAAAGCCGGAGCCATATTTGGAAGCCCAATTCCTAGATTTGCAAACATACTGTATAACCGTTAGTATGAAACTATAAATAAAGAATACACAGCCACTCACCCGTTCTGGAACTCTTTGGCAGCCCTCCTGACAATCTTCTCCCTCTTTTTGCCGCTTCGCCTGAGCCCATAGCTTCTTCCGCGGCTTCCTTAGGATCCTTCGCGAAAGTGTATTT
Organism: Pezizomycotina sp. ARF18; assembly: GCA_002224055.1. Lineage (NCBI taxonomy): Eukaryota > Fungi > Ascomycota > Pezizomycotina sp. ARF18. Next base: position 81,796 of record AZLU01000171.1, read on the forward strand.
CTCGATCTCCTTTGGCGTGGTGCTCTGGATTACCCTCGCAACGTAGACGCCTGGCAAGTGTACGCTTCCGGGATCGATTTCACCGGGCTCGACGATATGCTCGGCTTCGACGATGGTCAGCTTGGCCGCCCGTCCCATCGCGCCGTTGAATTGTGCGCCGAGAGCCTGAACTGGGCGTTGCCCAGCTTGTCGGCTTTGTAAGCCTTGACGAAGGCGTAATCGCCTTTTATCGCCTCCTCCATGATGTAAGACCTGCCGTCGAACACCCTCACTTCTCTGGGCTCGGTAAATTGCGCCACGGTGCCGTCCTTATTGTACCGCAGAGGCAGCTCTCCAGTCTGGCGCCAGGTGCCGAAGCCGGCGGGCGTATAGAATGCCGGAATACCTGCGCCGGCGGCCCTGCACCGCTCAGCGAGGGTTCCCTGGGGCGTTAACTCCAGCTCTATCTCCCCCGATAGGTACATTTTCTCGAACGTCTTGTTCTCGCCGACGTACGATGCGATCATCTTGCGGATCTGACCCGAGGCGAGTAGCTTGCCAAGCCTTTACCGTCCGTTCCCGCATTGTTAGATACCGCCGTGAGGCCCTTAAGGTCTGGCCGCTTCTCGACGGCGTTTATCAGGGTATCCGCATTTCCAGACAGACCTACGAGGAATTTTATAAGACTCAGTAATTTCCTATATATATCATGAGCAGAATCAGATTGAATTTTGTAATTGAGTCTACTTACCAAATCCACCCACCAATATCGTAGTATCCGGTTTTAGATCTTTGATTGCCTCTTCCGCGGAAGGAAAAACTATATCACGAAGAACAAGCAGATTATTTTAGCTATTTCATTCACCGTTCATCGAGCTATTCTATAAATAATATTCTGGAGAAGTAACTGTGTTACACTCAACGCACTCTTGTTGATTTCCATTCTTCTCGACGACGCAGAGAAGGATCTGACGAGGAATAGGTAATTCTATAAATGTTTCCACGTATAATTCAGCAATCACTAACTTTCTCGACCATGTTCCTCTTTCACATTTACCAAGATTCATCCTATCGATCGATCTCTTATTTATCGAAAGACACTAATAACCCGAGGGGAACATACTTGTGAACGTGGCCTTAGACAGCCTCTGGCCGCGCCGAAAACTAACTTTTGAGACCACATTTTCCGCTTTCACCACTTCCTCAATAACAACCTAAGATAAAGCCCCAGCGCACTTGCAATTGAATAACAATGATATACAGCTACTGAAGTAGGCGTCTATATTAATAGATTCTAGAGAAATATTTTTATAGAGTAAAAGCGCCCGAGGTGCGCTTTGAAGATCTGTAGTCTATCCGGAAGTTCAAAACAAATACACCTCGTAATCCAAAGACGTTCAAGAACTGTCAAAAGAGAGCGGACAATCAATGATCAAAATATAGTGGGGGAAGAAGATAGGCGTCCGCGCGGAATCGATAAACTTTAAGACCTTTTTTAAAGCTTAAGTAACTCCTACGGTACCCCACCATGGATTCCGTTCTCCGCGCCCGCCATTTTTACCATCGGCAGCTCGGCTATTCAAGGAGAGACAAAATCGAAGACCTGGAAAAGGCCGGAAATATACCTATACCTCAGCATACCGCAAAAATAACTAGTAGTAGATGAAACAGTGCATGATCCATGATCCCTTGCCGTGACTAGAAGCCGGAAGATAGGTTTATTATTTTGTTTTTCGTTATCTAGTGTATTTATTGGTCATAAATTTTTGTATATGGTAGGAATACCACGAGAATACCGTTTTCTTGCTGCAATGTGAGATTGATACAAGGTTAATAGCTGAATATATTACAAAAAATATGAATTTAGTTACAAGTGGCGCGTTGACAAACACTTTTTGTCTACTGCGATGTTTTGCGGTCGCTCCGATACATCCTATCATTACTGACTGCTGGTTCGCTTTTGATCTCGTATTCAAGGAATTGACATAATAGGGCGGCAGAGATGATGTGCCTCTGTAAGGATACATGTGAAGTTACAAAATAAAAAATAGACAATGGGGAAGAAAATGAGATAGGACCGCTTGAGAAAAATAAGAGGGTTGAGCCAATGTAATAGAACCCAGATAAAGCTCAATGCCGTTGAGACAAGACAATAAAACTTGCCAAAGGGTATGTGATTGACCGGAATGGTAGAACAGAACAGGAAAAAAAAAAAAAAAAAAAAAAAAGGCTTTGATAATTGAAGCAAATATAAATATCAAGAATATATTGATTAAAGATATGGAAAAGAAAAGAAGAGAAGGGCGACAACAAACGCAAGCTGCGGGGATGTCGTGAGATCAAGCTCCTTCCGAGCCAAACTATAGAGACATCATTAATAATCGTCCTAGAAGACGATATAATATAGTGAAGAGAAGTCTTACCTCGTTTGTCCAATCGTCAGACTTCTTGATGTCTTCCTTGCTCACTGTCGACGCGAGTTCTTGACAGCCTTGATGAAATCTTTAAGCGTGAGCGGTGGCTCGGCGAGCTGATCGCCCTCTACCTCGGTCCACGACATCTCGATCGCCCCTTTGTCGCCAGGGCTACATGGCGTCAATTTCTTCTTCTTCACAACCCTCTCATCGCCACCGTCCTCGCCCCCACCTTCTCGTTTACCTCGATCCACTTGTAATGCGTTGCTGTCTGGATCTTGCGCACCGGTTGCATCAGGGCGTCTGGACGGCTATGCTGATATCGAACCGGTGTATCCCTCGGATATATTGCCCAGATGCCGGTAGTCGCGGGTGTAAGTTCGCAGGGTGTCGAGCCGACAGATATTTCGAACATGCGCTGCCGAGCGGGAGCATCTGGCAGGGCGATATGGATACGCCGCTGGAATCTGTTAACGATATATAGTTTAGCAAGGCGACTTCGGCAAGCAAACCCTCAATAGTGGTATTATTACCGTCGTCTAATAGCCGAGTCGAGCTGCCACGGGATATTCGTAGCTCCAAGAACTAACACACCGGTCGAATCGTGGCCGACCATCCATCTGAACCAGCATTTCCGTCTTGATACGTCGGCTTGCCTCACTTTCTCCTTCTCCACGCGTTCCGCAAAGAGCGTCCAGTTCGTCAATGAAGATGATAGAAGGTTGTTCTCCCGGGCCATCGCGAAGAGATTTTTCACCAATCTGTAAAAGCCGGTTAGCCTTGAGTCTTCGTATGTTGATTTGACTGCTGCAGCTTCTCACCTCTCACTTTCACCCATCCACTTGCTAACAAGGTCACTGCTGCTGACGAGAAGAAAGTGCTGTTTGCCTCCGTCGCCACCGCTTTGGCCAGATAACTTTTACCCGTTCCAGGGGGCCCGTATAGAAGGATGCCTCTCCACGGTTTCCGTTTGCCGGTGAAAAGGTGTGGGAATTTTATAGGAAGGATGACGGCTTCCTTGAGCGCTTCCTTTGCTGCCTCGAGACCGGCGACGTCCTCCAGCGAATATTAGGTTTCTCCGACAGAATCGCTCCAGAAAGGGCTGCCCGCAGCTTCTTCGAATCAGCGTCCATGTCCTCATCGTCGTCCTTCGACCTTGAAATACCAGGAAGGAAAGAAAATGAAGTCAGTGAGCGCTTTTCGCAGCTGCGCCTTAACGTAGCCTAAGGGAGTACACACTTGCGGTTTCCCCTCCTCCGCCGCTTTGCTTCCCGTTCGCGCCGAGAGCATTGGGTTTTTTCTTTTTGCTTTCGTCCGCAAGGTGGTTCTTGAGTTTTCCGCGCGTTCCATATACTCTGCGCCTTGACTCGGATCAGCTCTTTCGATTTCGGGTTCTTCTCCCTGTTCCTCCAAGTCAGTAGCGGCGTCTTTATTTGAAACAGAAGCGTGGTAAGGACGTAGATATTCACATTTTAGAGCTAGCATGAAGAGGTTTAAGGCGTCATAGTATTGCTGGTAAGCTGCCTCGTAGTTCTGGGCCGTGTCCTCCTCGATAGCTTCTTTACCGTCTCGATGGCTTCCAAGAAAGTCCGTAGTCGCCATGATGATGAATAAAACACTCCCGATAGAAAGTCAGGGCAACAGCTGAAGTCGAACTTATAAAAGAAAGCCCTTCGGGGGACAGTTGCGAAGGAATATCGGGTTGGAAGGCTTTCTTAAATATACTCTCTCGGGGAAATGATAGGTACAGAAGGAATGGAGGATCAAGAGAGAGGGAAAAATGATGAGACCAATCCGTCACACGCAATACGGTTGTCTTGGCGCGGTGGAGCAATTCCACTCACTAAAGAACTTTCCCCACGCACAATTTGATTTTTTTAGGCGAAGCTCCAGAGCTATAAGCAATTCCATTCCGATTTCGAATATTCACTTTTCTCCGCTCCTCCCACACATCTGCGCCAAAGACAACGATTCCTGAAGAGCCTTAGAGCAGTGTCGTAAGTAAACATTCCTTTCCGTGCACTTCTAGAGCGCAAAAAGGCAAATTCCTTCTTTATCCCTTTTCTTTAGGAAGTGGTTCCTTGACTTTATTACAGAGTGGTAACTGGTGCTTGGAGAAGCTAATAAACATTTCCTATCTGCAAAGACGTCCAGCTCGAATAGTAGTTCGCTTTTTATCCACAGACGTTCTCGAGGTCCAATCGTTTATTTGAATCGTACAACAACAGAAAAAGCGACCAACATGGCAGATTCGGCAGGTGCATTACAGAATCTATCGGACGAATACCAAACACTCCAGAAAGGTACACCCCTCCGAGATGTACAAACCTTTGCGATACCTTCCGAAATTTCCTCGCCTTCTGACCCAATACTTCTGCAGATCTGCAAAACGTAATAGAAGCACGCCAACGCTCGACTCGCAGCTGCAAGAGAACCTCGCCGTCCAGAAGGAATTTGCTTCCCTAGAGATGATGCGAATATCTATAAGCTCATTGGGCCGATACTAGTTAAGCAAGATAAGGGTGAAGCAAAATCGAATGTGGACAAGCGGCTAGAATATATCGAGAAGGAAATGTAACGTATTATGAGGCTTGTCTTTGGTTTACCTTCCCTTGATGAATCATAACGCTTACAGAGATACCGAACATGCAGAAAAAGGATGAGGGTCAGCTAGTTGAGACACAGGAAAAAGCGAAAAGAAAAAGCTAGAGGTAATCACCCCGTTATGGTCTATACGCGATAAGCATGTACTGACTTGTGTGTTATCCTTCGAAAGATTATAAGGCTACAAATCAACTGCAGCAAGGTCAACAACCGCAAACATCGTAAAATATGGTCAATCTCTAGCGAGTTGGGAGGAGAGGAGCAGCAAAGGTCCACATCAGATACCATAATACCTAATCGCAAAACTTCTAGGTTATTGAAAGATGAAATTAAATAATAAACTATCAACGACACAGAATCCGCAGCCATGCGCCTATATTTAAGTCTATATTACAGAATAGGCAACCATCAATTGTATTATATTATAAACTATTCTTTCTTTTTCTCCTTTTTCAGACGTTTTTGTTCTTTCCGCGCCTTGCGCTCTCCGGCGTTCGCCTCGTGTCGTTTGTTTTCTGCCTCTTTCTATAGGTCTCCGGTTCAGAAATTTTGTGGCTTTTCCGAAGCTCCGTCAACACTTTCTTTATCGTGATGGCGATCATGGCGACGGTGGTGGGAGAATGCTTCGGTTTTTCCTTCTCGACGACCGATGGGTTTTCCTCATCATCGCTCGCAGCTGCTTTCCGTTGGAATGAGGTTTGTAACGATTTCGTTCTCGCGCATCGTCATCGTCTCCAACCCGTAGCCCTCTTCATCTAACACTGCATCATTGCCCCACCCGGAAGGCTGGAACTCATCCTGAGCCTGGAGGCTGCGGACGCATTGTTACGCCGGACGTCTATTAGTACGTGTAGCGATATCTTATCCAGCGGAGGCGTCTCAGATATCGTAAACTGTGCGGATATTTTATGGCGGCCTAGTGGAATAAACGGTAACGGTAAGCAGTCCATCGGCAAGAAGTTAGTTTGAGGGACGGGACCGTTTGCCTCGTACTCGAACGTAGCAGTTGTGATCTCCATCCGGAAGCAGAATATTTAAGGTCGGTGCGTCTTCCTCCTCCTTACGCACCGTATACGACCTTCGGCCTTCTCCAGCGTTGCTTTGAATAAGACGACATCCATCTGGCCCGGGCTGGAGTGGCAGGCTGGCCGTGGCGACGTCACTTATACTGGTAGTTGAAGGGGCGGTGAATATGAAGAGCTTCTTATTTTCGAGATTTCCGGCGAGAATGGGTTGCGCGGACAATTTGACATTAACCTAAACCTTGCGGAGGTTCGTAGCTATTCAAAGTGTTAATAACATGTTGTTAGCACATAAAGAAAAGTTTTTTGGCACGGCGATACTCGGCGCGTAAGATTTCCAGAATCGTAATCAAACTTGGCCTTCTTCGTTCTAATGCCGGAACATGCTCGCTCTCGCCTGTATTAATTGCGACGAGGTGCTTTGCTGTGTCTCTTGCGGAGAGAATCAGACTCCCTTCCTGATCGGAGTTTGTGACGAATTCGCTGGATAAAGGCGCTTTGCATTCTTCGAGCAGCAGAATCGATCTTCTTTATCTTCTTTTTGGGGGTTTTGAGCTCTTTTTCGAGGAGGTTTCTGAGGGCATTGTTCCAGGATCGCCGTGCGTAGTGGGTGGGACTTTGAAGTTTGGTTTGAAAAAAAAAAAAAAAAAAAAAAAAAAAAAAAAGTTTTAAAGGTCACCAGAGACCAATTTGATTGTCGGCTAAAAATATTTCCCTGAGACTCCGTTTGGTGAGGCTCTTTACGAATGCCTGTTTTTTCCCTTGGCATTGAATTTTTGGCGACAATTGGAGAGGTCTTTGTTCTTTACCTCCTCGCACTCTATCCTTCTCTTTCTCCAAAAGCCCTTTCGATATGCCTAAGAGACTCAGCTGGCGATGACCAAACCTAAAGGTAAGCACGTTTCTTATTCTGGTGTAGCTTGTCCTTCTGCAAAAAGATTCCTTCTTTCGAACGCCTCGGATCACTAACGAGCTCATCGGCGACAGTGAGCGCGTTCGCTGCTAGAAGAAATCGCCAGGCGGAGCAGCAGCTGAAGCAGCAAACCAGCCAGGCTCTTTCAGATTTCACAAGCGAAAACAAGAGCGATATCATCGCAAACCATGGCCCAACAATTGAGCGAAATCCAATGCTCAGAGCAGGACCGGATACGACCGACGAGATACCGGGATATTATTCAGATGGGACAAGGAAAGCTGTGAATATAGACGTTACTCATGATTTGAACACGGAGTTGGGTCACACTGTCCTAGCGCTGTCGCTTTACACTTGCTGAGCTAAAATCAGACAGGTGGCATACAATTTCAAACCAAATGCAACAAATTACGTCTTTCAGGATGGCGTATTGAGGGTTGAACTTGGTGCTGGTGAGGTAGGTGTACCACGATATGGCAATAAGACGCATCAAGAAATTACTCTAGTATTTGCGGGATCTGATGTCAAGAAAAGGCTATCGTGCTTCAAGGACAGTTTCACTTGAAGGTCGACTCAGGAACGATTGAATGTAGCAGGTGGCAGGCTTGGGCCATCTCAAGAAGCCATCGTTATTGCGCCATTAACCCACGCCTTACCCCGTATCGAGCCTGCAGTCGAGCCAGAGGCAGGAGGAGATATACACCTACAATCACAAGCCTTTCTATCACGAGCTACGAAATGGATTAAGTGATATTGGACGAATATGTCCGATATTCAAAAATATTTTCTGTTCAAACGATAACGATGACGAGCCAATAAATACCTTCACACCGGTAAAGTTCACCACGTTCTTATGTTTTATCTTCCCTGGTATTTTGCTGGAATCCTAACATTGAAGCCTTTAAGCTTTGGGCACTACCAAGTAGGCCGAGTACGCTGGAACTGTCACCGTGGCGGCCTGCACTTGCTGCTATTACAAGGATATTTCTTGAATCTAAATTCGACTCTTGTCCACCTCCATAACTCGTCACTGGTCAAAATCCACAGGAAATCAACATTTTGCAGGGCCTTGGTCAATTCGCTCATCACATCTAGCACATCATCATCCGACAGCGGAATATTTTCAAGTCGGTTTCCTTGACATTGATCCCGGCCAACCTATATTCACAGCCCCCTCGGTTGTATCGCTGCGAGTCCTGGATAATCCTATGTTCGCACCTCCTTTCGCTTGTGTAACGAGCCACAGTATTTCACAAAGACAGCATCAACATTGGCTATACGTCACCCAAGATGATCCGGATTATTACATAGCATGCGTTTGGATCTTCTACACATTATTTTACCATTACGCGGTCAAGGTGTTCCGCTCGTGATCAACACTCCGGGTGGACCAAGGGATGGGAAGGAGATACTGCAGCAGATCGTAGAAGAATGTGTGGGGGTATAACCGATATCGTGGCGCTGGGACATCCAGACGAAGCCAGCAGCTTTATCGCCGACCTTGCCCCGGAGCGTTGTGGTGTTTTGAGGTCGCACATTGTGGCTCCAGCTCGCCTCAGTCAGACGTGTTAGGCGCTATACGGCATCAGATTTGCGCATGCTCCAAACTATTTGCTATTTTCACCAATCTACGCAACCAACGTCAGCACAGATCCCTGCTTGCGTTGGATTCGACTTCTCTACGCACTTGGTGTCTCAAGTACCATGGGTTGGATCATATTCTCCGCAGTCTTCCGCGGCTTTTTCAGGTATTACAATTTTGGATGCTGAGGTCTCGGAAGACCACCTTTTGAAGGCAATATTAGGAACAATCGTCTCGATTGAGCTTGTTCGGAAGGAGGATGAGGGCCAACATGGCATGTTGGCTAGATTAAGAGCCAAAAATAGTGGAGTCGACTCCATACCTTATGTGTCGCCTTCGGAGTCTGGCAGTTCAACCGTCTGACCTGCTTCCGCCGGCGCTGACGGAGACGGTAGGGTTGGCCATCCTCCGTAACATTGACCTGCAAGAGAAGGAATATATTTTCTCACACCTATTCCGGCAAGCAACTAGCGAAGTGGGAATCGCAAGGTTGCAGGATAATTCTTGTTCGGGAAGAGCCGAAATACCGGTATGGTTGCTCTGGGAAAACACAGAGCTCCATGCGAAAACAAAGGATGCGAACAGAGCGGGAAGAGGGGACATGGTTCCGAAGATTTACCATTCTTGAGTTTTGACCACGGCCGAACTTCCAGGATTAAAGGCGGAAAGGAGTGGAGAGCCAGGAAAACCTAATGCGTCGAAGTCAAGCGAGGTTTTCGAAGGAGAGCAGGAAGTTAACAACGATGGCTGACCATATATCAGCATGCTTCCTTGTAACACTAGCTGTAACAATAATACGCGTTAACCCCGCCCCCAAAACGATATTTTCTTTTCTGGGGTATCTATATCGAATCGACTTCGTTCATTCGTGGAATGCTCTTTGAATTGAAAGGAGTTTTTTTTTTTCTTTTTGGGGTGGATCTTGAAACTTGCAGCACAAAAAAGCTCCCTCGGAACTCCTTTCGGAACTGTCAGTCGATATGCCGTAAAAATGTCGAAACCCTAGAACAATATAAGCGAATCGGAAATATCCGGCCTGCCCAATCGGTAATACAAGGTGATCTGATTTGTTGGTAATCCCTTGGGAAAATACATGTGCATCTCTCTATACTGGACTGGTTTCTTGCTTTTCCGTTCTACTCGAGCTCACAGCTCAATTCCACTCTCCATTTTTCCTCTGCTTAGCTCAAATCTTACTCCCATCGCGCATCTTTTTGTAACATGTGCTTTTTGACTACTGTATTTCCTCAACGGTCCTTGCACTATTGAGCACCGAACGAGAGATGAAACAAAGAGCATAACATTACTATTTATTCCTACCACTGAGGCCGTTTGCAGCTCGAGCACTCCCCCAATTGACCTCCCTGCTTCCGTACTTTTCTATAAACAAGAAAGACCCTTGCATTGCCGCCCCCTTGAAAATTTTCATCCCAACTCGCCTTACATCAGGGTCTCAAGGTCTTTGGAAAGAGAGAGAATAGAAAGTTAAATAAATAGATTCCAGCCTCAAAACTTGTATTGAGCGCCGCCGTTTCTTCTGGTGTGGGCACGATTAGTCTTCTCTTTTTCTTGACATTTTTTTTTTTCCTGCGCTATCCGCTCGGTTGTTTCCATTCCGGTTCTACTTACTCCGTAGTGTCCACGATTTGACTCTCTTTGGAACTTG
>AZLU01000172.1:0-36417 GCA_002224055.1 Pezizomycotina sp. ARF18
TGCTATTGTTGATCACCTTTTCTCCTTGTCTCCGCTTCGTTGCGGATGCCTTGAATCGGCTTTGGGTGAAAAGAAGAGGGATACAGCAGGCAGAAGCGTTAGATATCGGAAGCGAAATACAAGCACCAGTTCCTTCTTCTCAACCTCCCTACCGGCAGTAGTCGTTGTTGATGTCCAAATGTATGAGCCCTTCCCTGTGCAAATGCGCGATAATGTAACGCGTGTCAATAAGATAAGTAAAATAATAATGGTTTGGCGTTAGTTGGCTTTTGGTGCCTTGCGTTCTCCCTGCTGCGGAACTTCATAAGGTTTCTGGCCTGGAGATTGTGAGGGGGTACAATTTTGGGGGGTTCTATCTCTCCCTCCTCTCTTTTCTTGTCTCGTTTTCGTCACGATTTCCCGAGTTCACACTGCCTGTTGACTGCAGGCAGCTGCTATCTCATACTTAGGTAAAAGCCTAGAGCCAACAAGAAGTCATACGAAACCTCGTGATGGTAAACTCCGAGAGGGAAGAGCTAGAAGATCCGTATGATAGATATATCGGCTTGCTTGCTTGCGTCAAAAACTACCCAGTACATGCTTTCTTCCGAGAGACGAATGGTGAAAACGAAACTTGCCGTGATCGATGAAATCTCCCTTTCCTCCTAGGAGAGAATGAGTGTGAGACACAGAGAGGAGCGAGAGTGGGGTTCCCTTACCATACAAAATCAGACCCAACCCACCTTTTCTCACACACAACACACCACACTAATCCCAAACTCCGAGCTGAGGAGAAAAAGAAAGAGCTTTTTTTTTTTTACCCTTTTTCTTTTCTCAATGAGTTTTTGGTGGATTTATGGTAATGGAACCGATCTAAAGGAGAATTTTTAAAGGTTCAAGATCTGAAAAAAAAAAAAAAAAAAAAAAAAAAAAAGATACCTCCAGAATAGCGTTAGATTGTAAGCAGCCAAAGTATCACTACCTACCTTGCTCGCCCTCACCCTCACTTCTTCACGGCTCCGTATAACTGTACTTTCTTCTCTAGTTATTAATAGGCTTAGCGTATACCTTTCTCTTGTGTTGCCTACCTACAAAGAATGAAAGATTTGTATGAAAAAAAGGCTGTTTTTTTTGGCATGATTGTTGTTGTAGGGAAAAGTAAAGTGAAATTGTTTTTTTTTTTTTTTCCTGAAGTAATTGCAGTAGTAAAATATTTCTTTTTTGGATCCCAGACGGCGAAAGATTTTTTTTTTTTTTAAAAAAAAAAATAAATAAATAAAAATAAAAAAATAAAAATAAATAAATAAAAAAATTAAAAAAAAAAAAAAAAATGAGAAAAAATTAGAAAGAAAACCTCACAGCCTATTGCAGCCCCCAAAAAAAATTATTATTATTTTTATCATTATTATTATTTTTCCCTTCGTGAGCCTTGTCTTCCTTCTTTTTCTCTATTTTCTTTCTTTCTTTTCTCTTTCATTCATTATTCATTCATTCTTTCTCCACTTATTGTACAGAAATTTCGTCATCGTCAAACCATCGTCATCATCAATCAGTATTCTAATTGCCCATCGTCGTTTTCCATACCGCTGGATTTCAATACCAACCCGGTCCTTTTTTTGTTTGTTACTTCATTATCACTTTCCTTTTTGGGTCTCTTTCACGGTCTCGGTTTCAACGCTTTCTATCTGACCTATCGCTTCGTTATCGCAATCCACGGCAAGGAAAGGAAAAGAAGGAAAAAAAGGTCCAACAGTTTGAAAAGGAAGAGGGATAAAATAAAAGCATGCTATAAGCCCACTTTTGGAAAAATTGCCGGGACCCAATCATTACTACGGATTTCCCTCACCATCACGAAAGAACGATAGTAAAAGAGAAAGAGAGAAGGGAAGACAACAAAAGAAATATATAATATATATATATCCTCTTTTTTTGCTCTCATTCAACGACTTTATATATACATATACGCATACATTTTTATTGTACTTTTGGGCCGGAATATCAGTTTTTTTTTTTAGGGACTACACACGATATATTATTTTTGGAGTATACCGGGCTTTTTGAAACAAATTCACGACAGGTGAGGAGGAAGGAACGGAATTAAAAAATACTCTAGAGGACAGCACGGAAGGGGAAGAGGGGAATAAAAAGAGCCGCCTTGCTGTGTTTCGATATCTCGGCTGTCTGTGTCTGGCTTTTTGGGTCTTTTTTCCTTATTTGAAATCGGATTCTCTACAGATGAATGATAGGGACCACGGAACCAGGACGATTAAATCAAGGCTCAACTTTTTGGATATATTATTTTCATCATCGTCTTTATTCCCGATTGCCTTTCAACTGTTTTGGATCATTGCATTTTTACTTTACCTTAAGATTATATGGTAAGTTCGTAGAAGTAACGTCCTTGTTCATTTTTTATACCCTTTCCCCTCATTTCTTGTATAAGGAAATATCATTCCATAATATTCATACGGTATAATGAGGGAGGGAGAAGGGCATGACATCCTTTCCAACTATTGCAAGAAATATTCGATCCACCAGACCCCTCAAAAAAAAAAAAAAAACTCACCTACCGTCACCAACCATCTCTACTGTTTTCTAATTAAGGTCCTTCGTTGAATTTGCTAATCTTTCGTTGGAACAGTCACAATACAAAGCAACAGTATCTTCTTTTGAAAGATTAAAACAACCTGGTCACTAGAGGATGTGGCAAGGATAAATCCTCGAGACCTTCGAGGACCGAATTAAATACCAAGTTCGAGGCGGTGCGGGCGACCCTGGAGTCGTGCATGCGTTTCCTAGGTTCTTTCCAGGCCCCAAACCTGAGCGGAGAGGAGAAGCGGAACACGTCTACGTCATCATATGCGAGACATGCGCCACAGGCTTCGAGATCCTTGACTGTTATCCAGCCTACTGTCTCGACCCTGAGGCGTCGGTGCATCTGCAGGATCGATGGGGTCTGCTACACAAGTGTATGGCGGCCGAAAAGTGCCTCCAGCGGGAGTTCGGATAACGCTTACGACTGACCGCTTCGCACATCCTCGCCGAGAAGCTCGCGAACTACATGTGCTCTGGTCCCGGAGCGGGCCTTCAGATCGCGCGGATACGGCTGGTGGAGAAGCTAACACAGCATGTTTCAGCGGATGCCGCTGAAGAATACAACAAGGCCCTGTACATATTATACTCGGCCCTGGCAAAGGAGGCGAAGCGCTATCAGTCGCATATGGACCGCAACAAGGAGACGTTTACCTTTACCATCTGGGTTTTCGTAACCGACGTACAAAATCTTACTCGCGGAGGCCTTGGAGCTGGAGGCGCTGCTCGATCAGACATCGAAGAGACTAGGAAGAGCAAGCGCCGTTCTTTAGCGTTGGACCTCGTCGACGACGTGAACAAGGAGGAAGAAATGACGTGTTTCTGCCATCAACCTTTTTTGGACTGTGTTATGGACATTTCCAGCAGCTTATCGACGTCCCATCGATGAATCGCGTTCTGAAGTACAAAAATCCTCGGTGGCGGTTTCGCTGATGCGAAAAAATTCCACGTCTCCGCTTCGCAGCAGAAACGGTGCGATTCAAGCTGTTCGGTAACCGCGTTGTTGTGGATGGGCGGTATTTTTCTGGAAGGCGTTCGGCACATCGAGTGTCGCTCAAGACTTGTACAACCGCGCCTTGGCGATCCTGACGGACATGCCATCATCCGCGGTCACGGCGTGCATAAGAGGGCCGCAGCCGATATTAAGGGTGTTGTTGCCGTCGCGCGGCAGGAGAGCAAGCCGGGAGGAACCCGAAAAAACACGCCGAGGCGCTCGAGGAGATTGCACTCCGACAGACCACTATGCCGCTTGGTGAATTTATCGAGTGGATTGCCAACCAATACGCGCCTAACGTCGTGCCGGAGTTACTCATCGACGATTGCGAGTACCTGAAGCTCTACAAGTCTGCCAACGCGACCTCCGAGACATGGCCGGAGACATTTAGGATCGTCATCTCAGCTCTCAGAGTGTTCGACGTCTATTACTACGTTGCCCCGAAGCCGCATCCCGCCGTTTTCAACAACGAGAGGTCCGTTCTGATCTTCCAGGCCATCACGAAGGCTCTACTGTCTTACTTTGACTGGATGACCGGAGAGTTCAACCTAAAGCCCGCTACCTCATCGGGATCATCGAGGAATAGTCTGATACTGGATGCGAGGAGGAGCCAGCTCGAACTATTTAACGCGAACGGTGCAGTCATCAAGGTAGACGACGACGAAGACGCAGATTCGAAAGCGCATCGGACGTGGACGTACGTAGATATACTCTCTCCCACTGCAGGACCTAGCATAAGGCGTTTCCCACCCTGCCAGCTCCAGGACAGAGCCCGTGCGCTTTGGAGAACGGCGATTTCAAGGACGCGAAGCGCTTCGTGTCGTTTCGCCGGATCGGACCGGATCAGATCGAGTTTCAACCTCTCCGGGCCCTCGACAATGTCGACTTTCGCAAGTGGGAGAAGCAGCGGGATGAGGAGTGGAAACACTGGGAACAGCAAAATTTCGCGCCTCAGTCCTTTGCCGGCATGTCGGATCCGTCGTGGAAGGAGATGGACAACGCAGATGAACTGTGGCTCGTGCAGGAAACGGCGAACTGGGGCATGGCAGCGGGTGCAGCTCCGACGAGGGGGCGGTAAGAGTAGTGACTCTGATGGCAGGGCAGGAAGGGCGATAAAGGCAAGGCCAAAGCCCGCTTCGTACGGCCGTTGTACGACGATTTCGAGAGGACGAGGCGGTCAACGCATCCGGCTCCTTCCCAAATAGGTTTGGGTAGCAGCACGATGCCGATGGAGCGGCTGTCGGACTTTAGGCAGATTAGGGCTAAGAGCCTCGAAGGCACTCACACTGCGTTGGACAAAGCCCCTTCTGTCAGCGAGCTCACGTCGCCGGAGTACACCACCATGGCGATCTCTCCCGTCAAGATTACCACCACACCTATCCGACAATCACCGCCGTTTCAATGAAAGATTCCAAGAGTCTAAGGAAGGAGGAGGAGGCGGTGGTGGAGGCGGTCTCACCAGTGGCCACGGGTTATTCAAGAGCGGTCGTCGGCACTGAAGAGGGCTTCATCGGCGACTCCTCCACAATTAGCGTTCCGAAGGATGGTGGAGCGTGACCGCTAGCTCGAGTCACAGCAAAACCTCGAGCGAGGACGAGAGCAGGACCTGGTGCTCAAGCACGTGCTCTCAACGGACCCTCCGCGGCGGGGAGTCAGGCCAGCGACCACATTGATAGCATACCCAGGTCCGAATCTACTACTTCGGTCTCGCATTCAATTAAGAAACTCAGCAGCTTCAAGACGCCAACCAAAATCGGCGGGAAACTCTCGGGGTTCGCTCAGAAGATTAGACGGAAGCCATCGCTATCGGTTGTCAGGAGTTGACTAGGTTACTAGTGTTTGTTTTTTTTTTTGTTTTATGTATTGCTGTTTTTTTTCTCGCCCATCCCCCTTTTTGTTGTTTTCTATATCGCTCTACACTCCTCTTGCTCATTGGATTGCTGTTCGCTTTTTCTCTGGTGTTTTTTTCTTGTAATATTTCCTTTGGCGAGGCGTCTTGCACATGTTTATACTCTTATTTCTTGCTTCCTTTGCTTTTTGCCAGCATGAAATTCCTTTTCTTTTTGCCTTGTTATCTTGCCCTCGCGTTTTTTGGTATGGTTTTATGCACTCGATTGTATCTTGCCTTTCCAGCTCTCAGTTGTTGCTCTCCTTTGCCATGTTCTCTTCTTTTTTCTTTTCTTTTTTTTTTTCCCGTACTCTTTTCCAAACCTTTTGGCTTTTTGCTTAGTTTTTTCTTAGTCGGGACGAAAAGAAACGGCGTTTATTGTTGAGAAACTCATTAGCACATTTTTTTGTACCATAGTAAAACCATAGGGAATCTTTTTTTTCATGTTGGGCCCTTTTTGTTTATAAAGAAAGCATTTTAGAGACAGGACAGAAAACAAATCAACGAGAAGGAGTAAACCATTATTCAAGTGGTCTACTCCCTCTCTTTTTGATGGATACAGCTTTTTTTTTTTATTTAAAATAAAATAATATTTTCAAAAGAACACTTACAAAGAATGGTTAAATAGGTTTATTAGAGTGGATCCTTTGGTCCTTTTTGCCACATCACTGGTGAATATCTGAGGATTATATAGGTGTCATCCATCCTTTTTCATGAGTGATCATGAGGATTTAAGCGATTATAAAATGTGGAGAAATACTAGTGGATAATAAAAGAGAAAAGTAAAAGCTTTCATCTAATCAAAGACGCTTAAGAGAAAGATCATTTAAGAATAGAAGAAGTGGAATCTTATATCCTTTTAACAAAGTGATATATATATTATTAAAGAATAAAGATTTCTGGTGTGGGAATATCGTATATAATATTTTCGATTCGTTCCTAATTGCAAAGTGGGGAACAAATTATATCAATTTTTCGAAGTGGAACCCCGGGCCCCCTCCAGCTCGATATGAGCGTAGCGCATATCGCAAACGAACGCCAATGAGGGTAAGCTGCATGAAGCATGGAGGGGGACGGGTGTGTACCTGTCACGCTAGCTTTTGTACATTATTATCGTAGAGGAGGGTAGGTACTGCAAATTATATCTTTCAAGAGTTATAATTGCTATGACTATTGTCCGATTGGCTCATTAAGATGTGGATATATAACGGAACCGAATGTTTCTCGAAAATCCTATAGGTAAGTTATAAACTAATTAGCTGGCATAGTGAAGATCCATTCCATAAGTATCGTAAATATCCGATTCGACAACGTTGCAATATTCATGATATTGACCTATTATGATTCGACCGTTTAAATAATAACTCCACATTTAAAGATGTATGTATATCATGATCGTTATTATTACTTGCCCTCTTCTAATAAACAATAGCGAAGGAGGAGAAAAGAAAAAAAGCGCTCAAAGTGGGACGTTCTATAATATAAAATAATGATGTCGATGAAAAAAAAAAAAAAAAAAAACTCGAACTCGGTATATATAGTCCAATTACCGAAGAGGTTCGTATACGTTTACAAGGGTTTAATAGAAACAAAAAACCAAGAGAACCTGTAAGCGCTCAGGTATCTAATTGTCGACGATTAGTTACACTAGTCGAAAGAAGACTCATGAAATCGTATTGATATTCAGCCTCGTATTTATGTCTATATTTACGTTCAAGTATTGCCGTCGATGATCGGAAGATATACTGCATAACTTCCATGTTTAGATGATAGTTGATCATATGTTATTGTCACTCAAGACAAAGAGCTGAAGCTGAAGTACTTGCCTTGCAGTATATGCATACGCTCATATCCACTAAGTCTACGCTATACCGTAGCTTACGTCGAAGGCCGCGAGGTGCGTAACCAATCGATCACCTCCCTCAAGCTACGATCAAGATTCATTTCACCTTGCGGTGGTTATAGCGAACTATATTATACTGGAAATTTCCCTTAGATGTGGCTATTGCAAGTATACGGATTTACTAGTTTTAAGTAAAAAAATGGTTATATTTATATCGTTCCTTATCATTATTAAACCTAGACAAAAGCCCAATTTTTTGTCTCTTGATGCCCTAATATCATTATAAAAGTAAAAAAAAAAATAAAAAAAACACCCGCCGCACCGTTGAAAACAAGGAGAAGAAATGTCAGAGTGGAAAGGATGAAGTAGGAAGGAATACAAATGAGAAATATACGCCACGCCTGTCTGAATACATGTAGTTTTTGTTTTTGCGAACACTCTCCCAACTATAAACTGCAAACAGAATGAGATGTCGATAAAGCAAGAGAAAGAATAAATGCAGAGAATATCAATACAAAGCCTTGAGGAAATGTTTATTGGTACAGGAAGGTTATACAAGACATTTTTTTTTTTTTGTATCGTTACACGTTCTAAGCAAATGACAAAGCAAAATTTTCGGTTTTGGACGCAAAGTGATCTTCAGTTGGAAAAGCGAGAACGGAAAAGGAAAAAAGAGTAAGAATGAATAAGAGACATGAAAACAGAGAAACCAACTTTTTCGAAGCCGCTGGATAGATGAAGATAAGAGGAACATGTATGAACTATAATGAATGTGACTAAGAGAAATGATGGAAAAAGAGAGAAAAACATAGCCAAAGCTCATCTTTCAGAGGAAGTCATAGCTGTGACAGCCGTAGTTGCGGAAGCATTGCTCCCGTTCCTCTGCAGACCGAATCGGTAGCCGCTGGAGCTGCTGATGCTCCCTTGGCGCCCCAGCGGTGCTTGGACGTCACGGTTAGCAGCATCGCTATAGCTCTCGTGTTCCTCACGAGCTCCTCAAACGGAGCAATGGGAGGAAGCTGGCCGTTCTTAATGCTAACGCTCGACGAAGACGGCAGGGGCGGCAGGGGAGAAGTAGGTAATAAGTAGGCGTAGTCGGCATCGGCGCCGGAAAGGTGAAAACTTATACGGAAGTTTAGGCAACGGCTTGCCGTCGTGCGGCATGTTGCTGTGCCTATTCGGGTTACCGGTAGCCGAGAGGACTCGGCGCGGACCTCGTCGTCCGCCTGGAACTGCGGGAGTCGGACGCGCGGGTCCGTGCTGCTGGACGTGGTGCCCCGACGCCTACGCGGGGAGACTCGCCGGTCTTGGACTTGGATTTCGAGGACTTTCCTTCGTTGCGGATGTCGTTCGACGGGCATTGTAACTTCTTCTCCAACGCCGACGGACTGCTTTATGCCGTTCATGAGCTCCTCAACTGTCTTGCGGATGATTTCCTCGTCCAGGCAACCGTATTGGGCGTTTACGCCGACTGATTCCTTGGGCGGGAGGATTGGAGGGAGATGGAGTTATTATTGTTGTGAGAGCGAGACCATGAGTCTGAACGGAGATGCCGTGCGGCCATCTCCTTGAGAGAATTGGCGCTAGTGCGCATGAGAGACGTGGACGGATGGAGGTAATTGAACCCTTCGAGAGTGTGCGCCTGTGTTTATTGCACGTCTTGGAGCGGGGAGAGGTGAGAGACTCCAAGATTACTGGTTCCCTTTCCCGGTTGATAGTGAGTGGCGTATAATCTCGACGGGGATGGAGGAGGCGAAGGAATATCTGATTCTTGAGTATTTCGTGGTAAATTTTCGGTGGTTAGTGCCCGCGGTGGAGGCGGGGGCGCTCGTGTCGGGGGAGAGAGAATGGTGGAATCACCGGAGATACTGGCGTGGGAGGTAATTGCTTCGAGGGCAGAGAGTGGGGGAAGTTTCCCTAACAGGCGACTTTAGAATTTCTACCACGGGAGACGAAGGTTCTTCATCCTCGACGGCAGTCGAAGAGGAGAATAGGTATCAATCGCTGGAGATGATGCCAATTCATCGTCGTAGACTCGCGGCCTCTCCCGTACGATCTCTCCGCACTCGACCTCTCACGCTCGACCTCTTCTTGACCGGCGACATCTGGTGCGACCTTCTCTTCTTCCTCGATATCTCATGAAATCCTTGTTCTTGCGGTCCTTATGCGAGGACGACCACTACCGTCTGCCCTGAACGTCCATTTCCTGCTATTCTTTAGCCGTTGAGGCCGACTGAATTTTTGAGTTCTTTTGCTTCCCTTACGTTTTTTGGCCTTGCCCTTTCAAAATTTGGCAACCCGCAACGTCGGTTGCGATTCCTCGTGGCCATGCTCTTGCCGCCCATCATACCGCCACCGTGATTACTGCTGTTGTTGTATTACTAGTCGTATTCGTATTTTATGCTCGTGTTCGGAATGATCTTTAAACACTGAAACCATTGCTCCCAAAGCTTCTTCCCCATCTTGTTCTTCGGTTCGAATCCTTGACTTCCTTCCCATCGTAGTCTCAAAAACCGACTCAGCGGAGGCCGCTCCAGCTGCCGTACTGATTGTAATTGTAACTATCATCCGCACCGAGGGCGGAGGAGTATATGCTGCGGGGGCAGACCATCTGATGTTGACTTCCCGTGCTTAGGCGTCCTCTTGGCTGCCATTAAAAGATTTTGCAGGCTAAGCTCTCGCTTGAGGCTCTTCTGCTTGGAGGAAGAGGAAGTGTGGTATTAGGTTGTTGTTGATGCGTAGTGACTCCATCCGATGGCCACCACCGTTCCACCAGTGCTTAGGAGTTCACACGAAGGCGAATTCGGGTGGCCGGCGGCCTTCGACGAACTTGAAGTCTTCTTGTGCATTTTGGAATTATGCACAACGATTGTAAGGTCTGGCTTTAAACCTTTCGACCACTGTTCCTCCTCTATGACTGCTTCGCTGTAATAATTGTGATATAAGGAGGTTTTCAAGAGAGCAGAAGGCTCTCCGAACATGCGCTGTAGTACCTTTACTAATGACTATAAAATATGTATAACAAGAGATTAGTATGAGAAACGACAGTCGATATTATGTTTTAATTAACAGAAATTGATAGTGATTTTGCAAATTATAGATATCGATAGACAATTATCTATATATTTATATCCAGGATTCGAATGTTAAAAAACGAATTGCGATATCTTACCTCCCAGGTCTTTACTTTCTTGAGGGAGACGATGAACGGGCTCATATAAGGAGCCAGAAGGATCCTGACCAGCTCTCCTGAACTCGAATCCGTGTACGATATCCCACTAATCTGAGATAAGGTTGAATCCGCCCTCGAGCTGTCTTTTAGAAAATGTGGCTGTGGAAGCCTGCTCTTGCTGCTACTGCTACTACCGCTACTTTGTCGTATACCAGCTCGTCTGTAGTCTGTACGTTTATTCTTGAACCGTAAACTTCCATTCTGTAAAAGAAAGTTCGGGGAAGTTGGTTGTGTATTACGGTTATATATAAGAGAAAAGAGAAGAAAAACAAGGAGGCGTCGTGTATGTACCGTGGTCCGTGGTGTGGGATATCTCCCTCACAACTATTTCCTGTTTCAATCTTTGCAGTCTCCTTTTTTTTTTTTTTTTTTTTTTAAGACGAAACAATAGAAGCGAAAAAGAAAAAAAACGAAGAAGAAAAGAAAAAAGTCTGCAGGATAATACAAAAAGCAAAGGAACGGGTGGGTCTTTTTCCTTTCTAGTGATCTCTTGCAAGTTGCCGGGTTGTTTTTGCAACTGAACTGGGGGGGTTTACTGCAGACCGCGAAACCTAATAAATGTTTAATTGCTTGATAGTGGAGAAAAAAACAGTCTGCGTGATTTTAGTCTGACAAACCTCTCTTTGTTCTTTTCAAGGGTGTGTTAAATTTTAAAAAGAGAAAAGTAACTAGTAGAAATGAAAATATAGAAAGAGGCAGAGGGAAAAAAGAGAGTGGCAATTACCGATCTGAAGGGGGAAAATCGGTTGCGAATGAGGAACGATGAAAACGGGGACACTAATGCCCAGGCACAAGGGAAATAGATCAGATAGCGGTAGTTCGGTAAGAACTGTGCGTATACGTATTGCGAGCAGAGAAAAAAAGAGAGTGACTAGTATGAATGTATACTACTGCAGTAGACGAACTAGAAGAAAAAAGAAAAGGAAACAAAAGACAACGAGAAAATAAAGAAGAATTAGTTAAAACACTGCCAACACACACAAGTCTCGAGTCTGGAGGTTTCTTCAGCTCACTAGCTAGAGCATGTGATGCAAATGGCATAAACACAGGAACGAACGAGGGGGATAGTGGTAGGGTTGAGGAGGAAAGATAAGAAGAATCCAAAAAAAGGGAACCGGGGGAAAACTGGCTGATGCGCACGGTATTATATAAAATCTGCTTAACAATGATTGTTGATCCCTTATAATCGCAAAAAGATTCTTTCATCCGGGACAAGAAGCTCATAAGGGGATGCTTGAATAATCGTCGTATATCTGTATATACTTCGTAAATCGGTTGGTCTCCTCCAAAAAAGAGCCGCCTACCTACTCCGTGGTCTCTGGAGAATTATACGCTAGCTCCATATCTATATCCAAAGTTAAGGGTCAATTTAGCAGAGAAAAAAAAAAGAGTGGGGAAAAATAAATCTATTGCAAACCGACCCGAAGGGCTGGAGAGGTGAAGAAGAAAAAGAAAGCAGTCAGGGAAGAAGAGAGACAGAGTGATGTAAAGTCAATGTTAGTGAGTCGGGCGGCAGTGGCCTGAGTGAAACCATTTGGTGTTCGGGTAGGAGGTTCAGCCAAGCTCCGGCCTTTCCTTCTTTTTCTATATTTCTTACACCAATTCACACGGTTCCCTTTTGACTGTACTATATTTTCAATCCAGTTGAGACTTCTCCCAGTCACTTACTGATTTTTTTCACCTTTCTCCCTAAACTATGCAGCTTCAAGGGTTAGCCATTGCCTGAAGAGAAGAGGCGCGCGAGAATTTTCGTTATAACTAGATCGAAACGGGCTCGCCGTAGCGTCTAGCCCGTTGCCAAAAACTAACGATAGTAATGAATGTTCTAGTCAGTTGGTGGATATTGCCTCCTGTGCCTGAGTTAGCTTTGCTAGCAGTGGCAGATATTCCCAGTCGGATGCATGCACCTCCATTGAAAAAGGCAGTCAAAATGTATATGCACTGCGTACCTGACTTTGATCCTGGGCGATATGCAAGGCTCAAAGTAGAAAACGGTATAGGCTAGGATAAGGAACACCAGCCTTTGAAAAGCCCCCCAAAAAATTACCCTGCTAACTCGGCGGGTAGTCAATATCCGAGAGCAAGAATCGGTTTCAGAGGCAAAAAGACCGTTTGCCTGTTGTGTTTGTGACTGTTCTTTATATTAAGATCTTCGTTCTTTCTCTCATAATTATCGCCTTGATTCCTGTTGAAGATGGAATACTTCCGGTTTGTTGTTTGTTGACGTTTGTCTTTAAGTAATAACACCTCGAATTTATTATTTTAGCCAATAGTTCGTTTTTTATATAGCCAAAATCACCAAATCTGTCCGTGTTCGGTCTTACTTGAATCAAAATAGACATCGAAGGTTGAACAAATCCCAGCTTACTTACTCTATTTATCATTTCGTTCAGTTAATGTTTAATCACAGTACATACATACTTTGTGATACTGTGATCAAATAGTAAGGCCCTGGCAGGCGAGCTGTAGAGTTTCAAGTACCTTTTTTTTTTTTTTTTTTTTTTTTTCAGCAGCTATGACGATGTCGTATCAACCTTCACTGAGTGTCGTGACGCTAAATTAGAAGTAACCTGCCAGTTCATTAGCAGCCATGCACAGCGTAGCTTTCGTTGCAAGGAAAAACGAAGGGAATTAACGAATAATCTCACAAAGCTCCATCGAGTCCAGCAGGGAATCCTCAGCAGAGGAATATAGTTCCGTTCAAACCTGATTGCTAAGAAAGACAACCAGGTAGCGAGCTTGGGGAAAACACCGCAAATCAAATGATAGTATCAAAAAAAGCCAATTCTCATGAAAGAAACAATCTTATGAACCCGTGCGAACACGGCAGCCGCAGCTGCAGTTAGCCAAAGCTGGATATCATTCCCACCCGGTAATTAGACGTATACGGTATCGGCGAGGCAATGATACGGAGGATGACTGAAATGTCTTCAAATGCGAAGCAAACGACAAAAAGGCCATTTAGCCCCCGCGAGTCCCTTATCACTGCACTTCTCGCATTTTGCGAACAATAAGAAAGAATGATCCACATTTGGGTCGGCCGATTACTCTCTTTTTTTAAAAGGCAGCTTTTGTTTTTTATTCTTTCATTTGATTTTCCCCTCGCTCTCATATCTCTCCACGGAAAATGAAAACCGCAAACCACGACACGTGGAGTTGCAGGATAAACAGGGGTTCTACCCTTCCCGAAAGACGATGTAGCCGTGAAGAAAGTGGATATAGCAAAAGTTTCGCAGACCCGCTTTCATGGAAAGTTCCGAGTGCAAGCCTCCACAAAAAATTTTTTTTCTTTCTTTCTTCAAATTATTTCTCAGAAAGAGACAAGTGGACCATGGATAGAAATGAATGATATCAAAGGACAAAAAGTCCTCTAATGTCATTTAGGAAATGATTCGCGGGGATGACCTTGGCCGTCACTGCCCGGCACCACATTTCCCCTGCATGGCATCGCTATTTGTAAGGGAACCCATTTTATCCCATCAGTTCCCAGGAGATCGGCTGGGAGGTTTCAGTCCGTATCTTTAACAATCTCGAAACCGAATTGTTGCCAACATGAGGAGAGTTGGTGTTTTTTAAGCACCCAACCTTTCTATTTTGCCTTTTTATCTCATTCTCTCGCCTTGTTACTTTACCTTACTCAGCGTTTGTATACCGCCGTGGCTTGAAGTTTTTTTTATTGAAGATATGACATCGCTTATATATAATTGATAATTGGTATCTTGTCAGCTTTGTGGGAGGAGAAAAAATGCAAAGAGAAGGGGAAGGGGGGCGGTCATGCTCATAAGTGAAAAAGGTGAAGACGTGTTGGTTTCATCTGGTTTCAACCTAATCAAAATAACCCTGACCGCACGCTCTGACCTAGCAAAAAAGCACAAGCTCAGCAACGTATACTTGATTGAATGAATCCAGTTTTTTTCTCGATAGCATGAGGAAGTGTAAATCTCCAAGCCTGGAGAAAATGGTAAAGTGGAGAAATCAAGTTTCTCAAGTCCATGATGCCTTTGATCTTCCGAAAATCTCATCAAACGCTTTGTGCTACATTGCGCAGAAATGTAGCAAAACACTTAATTCTCAATCGGTTGTCAAAGAACAGAAATGAGCACGACGAACGGAAAACGGCGACTTGCCGTCCCGGGATCGGTAAAGGGAGGTAGAAAAAGCGGATTCTGGTCACCTGAGGAGTTTGTAGATGTGAAGAGAATGCAGAATTACTTGGAAGTGAGAAGCAGATCTCTTGGTAATGGAACTTGAGGCTGGCAATCAAACACGCTAATGCGCCAAACTATCGAAAAGATGGACCGTTGCGTCGACGAGGGTTTGTTGCCTTTGTATAGGACCTAGTACTCTCGTTCGCAACCAATAGTGCCTTCGACAATGCAAGGGATGCCGGGGGCGGGGAAGCTCGTTATTAGAAGGAGTAGATGGAAGCTATGAGTTTAAAATTGACATATTAGCAACGAAGAAAGTGGAACCTGGGCTGCGGATATTAAAATGAAAATCTCAAAGAAACTAGAACGGCTGGATTGGAAAGTCACAACAATATCTCTCATTGTTTTTACCTTTTTTGAAAAGTTTTCGACTAACCGCGGACCCGAGTTGTTGGAATCAAATCACGAATCTTCTCCCGGGCCGGGATATTTCCAATTGATTGAGACACCATGGTTTGGGTCCATGAATGCTTGCCGGCAGCAACAGTCCTTGCAATAATACGCCTGGATTGGGAATGTGGCATTGTCAGCGGTCGTCGGTAAACGGCTATATATCGTCATCCTTCCTTTAATCTCGATGCCATTATCGGAGATTATGATAAGGGTTTGAATCCAGCTCGTATTAGGCAGTATGTGTTACTGCGATCCATTCTTGACTCTTGAGTCGGAATAGGGAGCTGTATGACTTTCAATGCGTATATTATTTTGATGCTTAAAATGATGCCTTTTCTCTCTCATACGTCGCAGAGATATAATAATGGCGCCTTGTCGATATTAACTTCGATTTTCCGCATTCGGCTTTATCCGCCTCATGAACCCTGTAATTTCAAGCGGTAATAATATCGTAACACTGACGGTTACTAATCTATTACGCTGTCGTGGAAATAGCCGTTACAGCCTCCTCTGAATATAGAGGACGTGTTTTACCTCTATATGCTGGAAAGGCCTGAGGAATAAAGCTTGGACCGGCCCTCGGGCAAATTCCGGGAAGAATAGAAATCAGCTAGAAGTTACCCCACGATGTCTTATTTTCCAAGTGGACCAGGCCTACCTATTCAATCTCTGGAGAGCCTTTGCTGAGGTTTCTCTTCGGCGTTGATACCGATACGGACTCGGGGTGGTGGATACGGGATGTCTTTGAGCTTTGATAAGATGCCGAGGGGTTTCATAGATGATAAAACCATGGCAATGTAACGAGGGGACCCCTATTTCGGTATTTGGCCAGTCCCGCCTTATACGATGTTGTATGCATCGTTCCAAATGTAGATTGCGCGCCGTAAAGATATTGGAGGATCAAGCTTGCCATTCAAGCCGTTAAGTAGTTCATCTAGCTTTCATTTTAATTTGTCCCTCTATCTTACCTCCTCGCAAGCCCCGCAATTTGATATGATCATATATGCAGGGCTCGTGGGGGTCTTCTACATGGAAACAAGCTACTGTAAGAGAGAGAAAGAGAGAGATCATAGGGGATATCATTGCTTAACTGACTTTCAACTATGCCGCATTATGGATGAAGGAAGTTTCCGCCCTTTGTTGCTGTCATTGCTTTTGGGATGCGTAAGCAGGAGTCGGCCTTTGGTACCCTTCGTCGGGGACGGCAGGACAAGATACTCTCTCTTTGGCAGTGCTTGGGCGTTGCTACAAGAGAGACGAATATAGGCCGCTGCATAATCCGCAAGATATTATAAGGAATCAAACGAATAATATTTGAGCGTGGTGGTGGCTATAAACGTTGAAATATGTTGACGTCGTATGTCGCCAAAGATGTCGATTATCAGAACAAGGGCACCACATTTCAATATCGGAGGGAGTAGATACGATGAGCGAAATGCTACAACGGATGTCTAGCAGAGACAAGGCAGTTTGGGGAAAGTGCTGTTCCACAAGTCTCTGGTGGAGATCTTACCTCTTGTGCTCGAAGGATCTCTACCTCCTCTCTTCTAGCCCCTACTTCTTTTCACCTCACCAGGTCTTCAATCGTCTAAGAAAAGGGTTAAATACAACATCTATTTAGGTGTGATTCGGCCAAAGAGAAATAGAAAGTGGGAAGAGAAGGAGGAGGAAGATAACAAATAGGGGAAGCCTGGCTATGGGAATTCTAGAACGAGATAATTCAGATACCGGGCACGTAATGTAAAAGCGTCTTACTCTGAGGCATTGTATCCAAAGGGAAGCAAAATAAGTTAAACTTACTATCATATTTGTAAAAAAAAAAAGAAGAAGCTTTACTGTCGACTACTAGACTCTAGAAAACTTGCAATAATTGAACGGAGGAAGTATATATATATATAACGACACGACAATCCACCACCAACCTTAAGCTTTTGGGAAGTAGCTCACAACTATTTTTACTTAATTTCAATTTTTTTCTAATTTTTTTTTTTTTTTTTTTTAATTCTAATAGTCGTTCAAAGGAAAAATCGGGCAGCGCTGGGCCGCCGGCCTGCTGTTCAGGAAGGGTAAGTGGACTTGAAACTTGTTTGCTTCAGCGTAAAACGTGAAAAAAAATATATATTTTTTGGAATATTATCTCTCCCATCTCTTCCACCTCTTCCTTCAGAATGAATTATATCCCTTCATCTCTCGTGTGGAGAAAGGTAGAAAATGGCGGCGATAAGCGGCAGTGTTAGAACCTTGCATCCTTCTTTCTAGCTCATTTTACAAAAACCACCGTTCGTTTATACTGATATTGGTTTCTTTCCTTAGAGCGTTCACTTAAGTGTCGAAAATGGACGTTTCAACCATACCAACGGATTTGAACTTGAACCCTGGTATCGAATCTACCCGATTTCATGGAGGACGTGCCAAACAATTCGAAAATACACCCCGAACCTCCTAGCACCATGACAGTTAAGGACCTAAAGGATGGAACCAATCCTTTTTATTTGGTCACAGATACTGGCATGAAACTTAGCCACAAGGAGTGCAAGAAACTCATTCGAAACGTCGATACGGTTTACGAAAAGCAGCTCGAGCAACTCGCTCGCGATCTTCTACTCTCATTGGCGAACTTGAGGAGAAAACCCTCAAGATACTGATGACTCGTAGGTCTCTTCGGTGCGCCAGCTTTGTATGTTAGGTCTTAAGAATATTAACTTGACTGACGAATGAGCTGCAGGTGCTGGAGAAAAGAAGTCTAGCTTCGTTCGAGTACGACGTCGACGCCACTGGTGCATCAGCTAAGAAGAAGGCCTTCGCCCCGAGGAAGGCTGGTGTAGCGAAAGTGGCGACCTCGGGAGATAAATCCTATAAGCACGAAGGGGATGATTCCACTAACCGCCTAGAACTCTTCGCTGAACGAGTGCTGTCCGTTGAGTGGGTGGAGAAGCACGCTCCCGAGTTCATGATAAAAACGTAGGGTTCTTGAAAAACAGCAAAGTAGGCTTTATGTACTCTTCTGCACCTTAACGTTTAGGAGTTTACATCCTTAACCTATGTATCAAATATAGTTCCGCACGGTTCGAAATTCGATCGCACATGGCGGTATGACCTTGCTTGCTAAGGGGCTCCTCCAAAGGAAGCACCTCCGCGACAAATACGACAGAATATTCCAAGTCGGTGTCGGCAAAACTGTTGAAGTTGAAGAAGCAGCAGCAGAAGACGACGACGACGGTTTGCAATTCATGCTGGGTGACTTGATGCTGGACGAATCAGAAAACTCCGGCGATGATGGAGCTGAGGAGGATAGGGATGACGATGAGGGGTAGGGTGGATAATAAGAGCGAGGAGGATGGGATGTGATGGATGGTATTGAGAATTAGGGAAACGAGAAGGATGTGATGAATAATGTGTACATGAAAGAACGAGCTATATTGACGTTATGGGACTGTTTTCACTACTTTTACTTCTTGGATACTATAGATCAAAACTTTTTTCTTTTTCCTCAGTTGTCAATAGCTCCGCTCTTGATATTATAGAAGGATGTAATTTCCATGAAGTAAGATTGTAACTCAAGATACAAGAAAGCGAAGCTCCGAAAGATAACAGCTCTCGTATCTGCGACTACTTGGATGACACATCCAATGCTGGCCTCTCGGACGGGTGGGCTCGAGCGGCTTCTATTCTTTTGCTCAGGACTACTACGTCTATCTCCTCCCTATAAGTGTATATTACATCATGTTATGGTGAGAGATTAGAGATATACACATAGGCGTTTAAGAGTCTGATATATACCAGCAATTCTTCGGCTGCAACCTTATTGAAGAGAAGGTTCGGGCGAAGAGGCTAATATATGCATATCTTCGAGCTACACTACTATAGGGCGAAAAGCAGGAGAAGGTTTTGGACTATTTCAGTCATCGAACCTGTGAAGAGTGGTAAAGAATTGCGGATCAAATCGAGTACTGTACGTCTTTCATGATTAAAGACAGTCTAAGGTCACAAAGTACGGTATTGATCCTTGTGGCATCTGGGATTCCATATCATCATAACTAAATAAGACTCCATTGAGCTTTTTCGTCCATTCATCCATTTCAATCCAGCAAACACTCCCCAGCAACTCCCTCCCCAACCCTTCCTATCCTCCTCCACCCGAACTTGCCCGCCGCCGCTTTATCTCCCATACCTTCCAGAGTTCCTCCTCCTCATCCGCCACCCCTCTCTCGTAAAGATCCCTGAGCACGGTCTCCGTGATTTCATCCCATATAACTTCCTCCTCGCTTTCACCTTTTCCGGTGCACCGGCAGCAGCACGCGTTGTCGTTGCCGATATAGTAGTAGTCCTCGCATATGGTAGACAGCGTAGTCCACACTTCCCGACTCTTGGGACGGACGGACGCTTCGGACGATACCATCGTGGCGAGTAATGGGAGGAGTTTATTACCTAGGAACTCCGCCGTCTTGATCGTGTTACGGCGGTCGGATTCCGTGCTGGAGCGTTGGCGCTGGGGTAGAGGCGGTTTGGCTGCGTCTTCTTTTTTGTCTTTGTCTTCTTCTTTACTTTCCTCTGCTGCGTCGTCCTTCTTGTCTCCGGTAGCAGGAGCTGGCTGATGAGGAGGAGGCGAGGAAACGGTAGGGTTGACGGGCGGGTACATAAGCCTGAGCTCCTCGACCCACCAGCTCACCGCGAACTGCGGTCCGTTCTTCCCGATGGTGAACGGCAGCATGGTGCCCAGCTGCTGCTGCACAAGCTTCGCACGGTCCTGCAGCTCCGCCGCCGCGTTTGATACGGGATTCGACCCGCGGCCGTAGCAGTGTGCGAGTGGTCCGCGTGGACGGAGCTGCGCTTCGACGACGAGAAGACCGAGCTGAACAGCTTCCCGCGGGTTCACGGAGGATGGCTTTACTCTGCCGCCGCTCCGCGATGTCGGACTTCGCTTCCGTCGCACCGGCGGCTACGGCTGCCGCGCTCGGAGAACCGCTCCCGGCTTCGGGAGTTGGGGTAGCAACAGTACTATCCGTATTGTCAACGACGGCGATGGCAGCTGGGGGTAATGGTAGCGGCGGGTAGAATCCGCGGTTGGGATCGTCTTCGTTCTCGACGAGGTTCTTCAGGAACCCGTCGCGGGATTTAACCTCGTTCGCCCAGCTGATGCGCTCCTTCCGCTGCCTCGTCAGCGCCTCCCGCGATGTTCCGAGTAACACGAGGAGTAAATCCCCAAATACCTCACCGAGGTCTTTAACGTCCTGCTGTCGCGACTTCTCCGCCTGCGCGGGTTCGGCTTCCTGCTCGGCAGCGGTGGTGTTCATCGACGACTTGATCCTCTTCATACTATCTGTAGGCTCTTTATACTTAACAGGCGGCGGAACGTGCCAGTCCGTAATGAAAATCGTAGTATTCCCTCCTTTCCCTTTAACTTCTTTGTCGTCGTGTACTAGGACGATTTTATGCGGGCCGATCCTGCCGTGGGATACTTTCAGGGAGTGGAAGAGGGAAAGGGTAGACGCGAGGCATGTCATCCACCCGAACACGCTGGATATTTTTTCCTCTTTACCCAAATTCGTCCACCAGCGCGGTCTGCACGCCATGAACTGCGCGAGCGTACACGTCCCGTCGCCACCCAACAGCGGGTAATTCTCCCCACCCTCGAGCGGGTGAACAGGGGGTGTAATAGCAAATACGCATTTCCATGATCAACATACGTATACGCCGGAACAGGAAAATGCCGCCTTCCGCAAACGCCTCTGCTATCTTTCTTCTTCTCGCCTTCTTCGTTAAAGTGGTTATTCCTCGCGAGTAACCGTAGAACTTCCAACCGCCTGAAGCTTTTTCCTCCGGGGACTAAATACTCGCTCTTATCAACAAACAAACGGACGTACGTTTGTCCCCAGAGCGGGTTTTCTTCGGTGGATACTTTAACGACGTCGTAGGGTCCGCTATTTGCTGTTTTTTCTCCCGTGGTAGGGGAGTGACTCGCCCCTGCCGTTCGCTCGACGCGCATGAAGGGGACGTAATGTAACTCCCCATCAATAAAGAACTCCGCACCGCTGAGCTCCCCCAGCGCGGGCGGCGAGTAGGGTACATTAACGGCTTTTCCACCGAATGATAAATGCGTACCTACACCGCACGGATCGACGAACCACGTTCCGCGGTCTAAATGCTCCATAGGTTTAACTAACGCCGCAGCGACCGTTTTATCCTTCTTCCCTCCACCACCACCACCACCACCACCACCACTTACTTCATCCTCTCTATCTTCGTCGAGGATATTGTGTACTCTAAACAACCTCCCGTAATTCTTCCTCAAACAGCTATCATCCAACAAATCCCTCGCCGCAGCCGTCAACACACCACTTATATTCTCCGGAGACGGAGCATACCTCGTCGCGACGTCGAGGAGGTATATGGTGTACGGTAGATGCTTGCGTAAGTAATCCTCTACGGTAAGGTCTTGGTTCGGGAATAGTTTACGTTGGGATAGTTCGTCGGGGGAACCGCCGCCGTTTTTGACGACGCGGTCGAGGGTTTCTTTGAAGGATAAAGCGGAGGGGAAACCTTTGTAGATGCGGGGGTTTGGATTATGAAGGGGCTGGAGGGTGTGAGGACGTCATGATGTTTATTTTTTCTCCGTATGTGATAATTGAGCTTGCTTGTGTGATATGGTGATAATAAGAGGAGAGCTCAGAGCTCAGGAGCTTTACTACAAGCTGAAGTTGATCGAAAGAGAAGTGATCGACGTAAAGAAATGGAATTGAACAGCTTCTTATAGAAAAAAAATTTGAATCTCCAGGCAATTCGAACAAATCAATTGCAACATAATAGAGAATAGAATGGATCAAAAAAAAAAAAAAAAAAAAAAAAAAGAAAGAAAAAGAAACCGTCGCAGTTCGTGATAATATAATGTCTCGAGAGTAAGCTGTCGAAAGCTGGCTGGCTACGTAGCAAAATCCGGCTGGTGTGCTAATTAGCTAAACGAACGGCAGTCTAGTTTTTTTTTCGCAAAAAAAACTTCTTACTTCTTACTAGGTTAACTGTCCAAGTAAATTCCCAAGTAGCTATCGTTTCTATTACCTGTCACCTAGCAAAAGAAGAGAAAAATGCGACTCGATAGCTTCAGCCGTAATTTATAACCCCATTCGAGCTCCCTGCATGTTGTTCGGTTCGCTGTGGCATTATTGGTGCAAGGCCCTTTTTCTTGCTGCTTCGAAATTCCTCGTAAGGATGGACATGCGGAAGCGGGTCCACCACAATTTTTTCTTCCTACTTACTCTACCCCGTTTTCTCTTCTACGTCGCCTCGTTGCAGATAACGTATTATGTCTCAAGATCGTCGCCCGTTCTCGCTTCGAAAGAGCAACCCATGGAGAAAAGACGCAATGAGGTGTCAATGGCATTTCTGTAGGAAAAAGCTCTATCTGCTCGACATTTCTAGCTTTATCCTTTTGTTTCAGCATCGTCGTAACAGCTAGCTATTGGTTCGAGAAATTTTCTGTAAAAGAACTAAAGAACAGAAGATGATTCTAACGCGATCCTTGAGCGATACGACCACTTTTTCTCATATTTATAAAGAAAGACGATCTTAGAAAGAAGAAAATTATGAAACAAACGAAAGTGCTGCTTGACCTTATTTGCGGGTCGCTTTATACATGATCTCAAGAAGAGTAACAGACCTCCCTATTTATTTATTTATTTTATTTTTTATTTTTAATGGAATGTAGGCTGAACCACCACGATACTTTGAGTGGTTTAGTAAACTTGAGGATAAAACTGAAAAGAAAGTGCTAGAGTTTGTACATGTACTGAAATAAGTGGGAAGAAGTTCTTCCAGTGATAAAATTTAATGAACAACGGATACGAGGAAAGCAGTTGGAACAGGTATATATCAAGCCTCTGCTTCCGCTGGTTTCGTTTGAGCTGCCGCAGCTTCTTCCTTGGGAGCTTCTGATTCCGCGATCTGCGACGTGACATCCTTGGGATTATCACCCAAGGCAGCCGAGGTAACAGCTTCTGTTTCCGTGTCCGCTTTGATCGGGATGGGTGGCTGGATCACTTCGGCTTCGGACTTCTCTGTCGCTTCCGGTGGAACCTTCTCCGCAACGGCCGACGATGTTTCCTCCTGGGAGCAGGTGTAGGCTTGACTTCCAGAACTTCTTTGACCGTATCGACCTCCTGCTTGGGCATCTCAGATTCGTGTTCAGCGACAACTTTTTCAACGGGATGGAATCCTTCCTCGTCGGCCCACTTTCTTCCGAGGCGGCCTCGGTCATAAAAGCCTCCTTGCAACTCAATTCGCCCTCTTCGCTGATCGACCAGACCGTGAAAATCGCCGTGATCTTGGATGGAGACGCCGTTGGCGACGAAGCGGTAGCAGCAGCTGCTTCGGTTTGTACCGCGGAAGGAGTAGGCTTACGGCGGCTGGGGCCTCTGGCCCGGCCTTTTCTCGCATCAGATAATACCTCCTTCTCCTTAGACGCATCTTCCTTCTCTTCTGCCGGCTCATCCTTCTTGGGCGCCTGAGGTCCTAGCTTCAGGCGACTGTTCAGATCGTTCATAAAGTTTGCTCTTAGGCGGCTATGCCTCCTCCAACCTTGAGTGGAATATTTGGCTTAGGCTTGGTGACAGGCGGCGGAGGAGATTTGACGTCGCTTCCTGCTGAGGATGGCTCATCGCCGGATTCCTTTCTGCGGACTGGCCTTGCGGGATGGCTGGTTTCGGACCGCTAGGCAGGATTGACTTCTTCTCGGGCGACGTCGAGAGCGGCTCGGTAGCTTCATCAGTAGGCTTCTTCGGTGCCGGGCGATGGGACGGTAGTGGGGGCGGACCACTAGCTGCTGGTGGCGAGGTGCTTGGCGCAGCAGTATCCTATATAAAAAACATTACGTTAGAATGCTACCTTTCTGTCTTTGTTCTACTTTTTCTCGTCTAATTCATAAGCATACCTTGTTTTCGGCCTTCACCTGACCTTCAGTTGTCACCTTGTCCTTGTGGACTTTACTTGTTTGCTCTTCGATCCACTCATCGTCGCCAGCGTCCTGCGTCGACTCCTCGGGAGTATCTTTCATCTCATACATAACCTTATGGGAATCCGGAGCATCTTCCCAAATATCCTTGCTCGGGAACTTGCCTTCCCGACCTTCACGGTGCTTGGGTCTACGGGGGATCTGGGGCTTCTTTTCTTCCACGGGTGATTCAGGGAATAGAGGTTGATGCTGTTTTGGTGCTTTGTTGGTATCACTCAAGTCCTCCTCATCGACGTCCTCGTCATCCTCAGCAGTGGGTGGCTGGATTGCAGGGCTATTGAGCGCACTCGCCCCCCTCGGCTCCGGAGTTCTGACGCGGGGCGTGATTGCCGCAGGAAGGAAGTGGGTAGATTTGTTGAGCTCATCAGATGCCAAGATTGGGGTCCCTTCCTGACGCTCATGCTGTACTCGGAGTGGTTTCATTGCTTTTTAGAGATAGATTAGTGCTCGAGTGTTGCGGGTCGGCACTTTGCCTGCGGGAGTGGTGAATGTAAATATCCCGCTATCCCTCGACTTGCGTTTGTCCACCGGTTCAGAGCTGTCGAAGGGGTATGCCTGCTTCGCCAATGGGGATGTAACGTGAGGGGTGGTGGTTTCTGGCCACCGAGAGTGCCGTCGGTGTTCATTGGGCTATTCAGGCGGGATGCGTATTGCTCGGATGCTAGGTAACCGACTTCTTCGTCAGGAATTCCTTCGAGACCCGGCGTGGTAGCGACACCAGCACCCTTGATAGCTTGCATGACGCTCTGGTTAAGATCCTCAGCACTGTGGCTGTATGTTCCACCAAATCTATATAGAAAGGTGTCAATAGACCAACCCATCAAACCCAAAGGGAAAATTGTAATTTCTAAAGAGAAAATTCGAAGATTTAAAAAGAACAAAAAAAAAAATAATCTCAATGGGCAATGAGTTTCTTTTTCTTTTTCTTCTTTCAGAGAGTGAGTACCTGTGGACATGCTGTTCCGAAGGGTACGCTCCATAGTCTCCAACGATTATTTCGTCGCTGTGGCCTTCGGCACGGGTATCTTCTTTGTCTTGGGGCGGCTGCGGGATCGAGCCCTGCTTCCTGGCATTGGCGAAGGAGCCTGCACGTCGCCGGCGTTGGGTAGAGGGGAATTCGCTGTCCGATCTCGGGTGGATTGTCCTGTTCGTCCCTTGACGTCATATAGTGCATCGAGTGACGGGATTGCCGCTCATTTTCCCTACCCGCCGGGACAGGCTCGGGCTGCTTGAGCTCGAGGTCTGCCGGAATGACCTTGGTTTGCCCCGGGGAATTGCCATCGTCGTCGGTCGATTGGAAGCGGACCGAGGGCGCATCGCCGGTGGCCGAAGCTTCTGCTGACTTTTGAGTTGGCATTGGGGATTTCGATCTGCTAGGTCTTGGCGGAACAACTGGGGTGGATGGAGCTTGAGTTGAGCTTTCTAGTGGTGAAGCAGCTTGTGAACGTGACGGGCGAGGAGGGACAACTGGTGGAGAAGACATTCTCTTTATATAAAAGTAAAAAAAAGGCAAGCTAGATAAGAAGGTATTTAAGCAAAAATAAGGTGAGGGCTTTTTTTTTTTGGTGGAGAGGGAGTTGTGAAAACTTGTATATACTTTCTTGTCAGCACTAAACTGCCTATGTCAATGTCGCCAAAAAAAAAAAAAAAAAAAAAAAAAATGAACCGATAGAAAAAAGACAAGGGCAGCTGTAAAATTTTTTCCTCTTGCTTAAGCGGCGCAAGGCAATTCGTTCCACACCAACTGCATGGCACAGGAAAAAGAGTAAAGGAAAGAATGCAGTTAATAGTTAATGTGACGGTCTGTAGAAGCTCCAGAAAATGTATGTAAGAGCTGCTTTTGCTTGGGTGCGTGGGCTTATCAGACGGGGGGGAGTTGAAGAGTCGACCAATGGCCGACGCCGAATAAATAATAAGGTAATAGAAATTGACAAAGAAATCTACCGTAAATACCTGTCTATAACGAGCAAAAGGGCCAGAACTGATGTAACTGCGAAATCGGAACCGTTGTCTCTCGCTATTTTTCTTGTTGGGGGGGATGTGTGTGTGTGTGTGTGTGTGTGGAGATAAAAAAGCCCGGGACGAGGAGATATGAAGAAGAGAACAGGGGAGAAGGGGAGTAGCGTTTAAAGCGAAGAGAGATACACTAGATAAAAAGGAAAAGAAAAGAGCTTTCTAATAGAAAGAAGAGATATTACTAGCTCGAGATAATGGGATACGACGAGACAAACACCCTTCCTTCGATGGACACTGTCGATGTCGAAATGATAGGTGGAGATGTATTGTTGTATTGAAAGTTCGAGGGGTATTTATTATTATTGAGAAGAAATATTTTTTAGAAGAAAAGAAGTAGAAATTCGTGACCCTTTTAAAGCAGTATTTATTTCATACTGCTCTTCTCCGGAATTGGCAATAAATTGGTCGTCACTTTGGGGAATTTTTCTATTTTTCTATTTTTCTATTTTCTATTTTTTTTTTCTTTTTCTTTTTCTTTCTTTTTTTTTTTTACATTCCTGCTTGGTTCTAACTGGGGTTCGGAATAAGAGGCAGCTTGTGACGAGATCGAGAGTGGAGCTATCCTCTCTGTGCTATTTCTTGCTGCAATTTTTTTTTTTTCTCCTTCGCCGCCGCCAACCACTTACCCTTCCCCACATGGCGTAATGTCTCTATCATTACAAAAAGGAACACTAACGTATAACGCCAAATTCTTTCTCCCCCGTCACACAGATTACATCGCCAAAAACACTCATTCGGCCAAATCCGTACATCCTCCAACTAATACGTTTCCACACAATTCAAAGGCAGAACATTCATCGTTAGCTAAGCTAAGCAGAGTAGCCCGAGCTCGAGTTCGGCACCTCGTTTTTAACGTTACCGGTATCACGATTTTTCTACCGCCTGATAGCACGTAGGATTGCGGCTACCGAGCTAAGTAGTGTTCGTTCCGAGTTTTAAAACCGCCGAGTCTTATAGTAGATATGACACTCACAGGACTTTGACCGACATCATGGGTAGAAACAAACGCAGCTTGCAACCTCAGACTCTACGGCCCTGATAGCTCCTCGGGCGCCCAGACACTAAGCTTGTCAGAACCTTCGAACCCCAACCTTTTCAACTTGGCCGCGGCCTAAGATGGTGATGCGGTTTTTCCGTAGGGGCTGTTATGACCGCCAGGATCCGTCGGCGACCTTTTTTTTTTTTTTTTTTTTTTTTTGGGGGTGTTGAACACGATCTCGTCTGGGCACGCTATTGAGAATATTTGGTATCACTGAGACGGGGAGGCTTCGTGAGCATCATCATGAGATAGAGATCGGACGACAGTCGATGCGGTGCAATCCTGGTTAAAAAAAAAAAAAAAAAAAAAAAAAAAATTTCGGCCAATAGACAGCAGGCCACTTCGAAGCCTCAAAGCACCGAACGATTCATAGCCAAGAAAAGACAGCTCGGTCCTGGCCCGTTATGTGTTGATTGGCGCAAAGGGAAAAAAGAAATGCCCAGCTCCACCAGGAAAGAACAAAAATAGTAGATGTATAAAAGTCTTAATTCGTAAAAACTTGATAATCGGTGAAAAAGGTCCTATAATAACAGAGATAACATTCGTGATATAATACTTGTAATCGTTGCAAAAAAAAAAAAAAAACCCTTTTGCTTCGCGCCGTACGTAGCTTTTTCAGAATTCTTTCATACGGCCCCCTTCCCTCTATCTCCATTCTATCACCTCTTGATAGTCCATCTCTTTAAAAGAAAGGCTACCTTATTAAAGATAACTTTTCGCATATACACCCCCGTAAACGTCCATCACCATCTATCCAATCACCCTCCCCAAAACTTTTCGTGTGTGTGCATGTGTGTGAGATTCGATAATTCCCAGATAAAAGAAAAACTAGTAGTATAACCATTCCTCTCAACCTCTTTAAACGATCATCTGCGCACGCCAGCGCCACCGAGCGTCTTGCTCCCCATGAAGTCCTGGTGCTTCAATCCGGCGAGGGCGTAGCATCCTGCAGCAGCCAGCAGGACGATGGCGCAGGCGATCAGGCTCGTCGCCTTGAAGATGAGGCTGCACCACTGACGATGGAGAGGGCGGGTAGATGGCCGCGCGCATGTAGTTGGAGCTAAACTTGCGGACGAGGGTGTCGAACTGCTTGGAGGTGGGGCAGATTCGCAGCAGCAAGGGGATTTCGAGGAAGATTAGGAAGACGCCGGACACGCTGTGGAAAATCCGCCAGAGGGTGGTTAGTGAGGCTCTGTTTGTTTGGGGACGGAGCGAAGGAATCGTTGTGCGTAGATGCGGGCAGCGAGCGAAATAGTGCATGGAGAAAACTTACAGGCACACGATGGAAAATACGATGACGAAGTGGAAGTGGAAGATGTTTGCGAGCCCAGAGCGAGACAAAGGATGATGGACAGGATTCCGAGCCTAGCAAGGAGATAATCGTAGAATAGATTAGTACCGAGTGAGGCCGCAAGAGTTTGAAGAAAGCCCATTGAGCTCAAAGGAGGTATGTATACCATTGTCCGTATATGCTAGCAAAAGAGAAAGTTAGCACGCCGCCCTGAAACCCACACTCATGGTCTACCAGAGAAAGGGGACGGCTGTAAACATACTGAAGTTCTAGATCTGAACTCATCCATTAACCATCTTGAAAGACTTAAGAGGTGTGGAAGGGGGGAAAAAAGGGTTCGGCGAGTGAGAGCGGAGGTGTCCTTTTCTATTGCGCGTCTAGGGATGGAACTCCTGGGAAACGGCGTTCTCGGGAGGGAGCTTCTTGCTTTTAAAGGGCCGAGTCAAAGTGAAGATTGAGAGATGAATAAACGAGGCGCTATAGACGTAGGATTTGGTGATCTAACGGCAGCCTTGCTGTCTGGCGTTGAGAGGAGGGAGAAAGAAAACGGTCAGTGATTTCGTCAGCTTTGACGTACGCCGCTTAAGGCAGATGGGAAGGTAACGGGTAAAAAAAAAAAAAGCTTGTGTCTTTTTTTTTTTTTTCTCAGCTCGGCGGTTTTCTTTTTTCGACTTACGAGCTAATTTACGGAGGATCGAAGGATAACACCGAATTCGACGAACTATGAAAGACTGTAAAGCCTGGGGTGGTTATGAAATAGCGATACGATGGTGTTTTGCTGGTACGTGGCCCTTTCTGTGAATAAGAAGAAGGAATGCTTTTTGCGAAAGTTAGGGGTGAGATTTATTTATTTTTTTTATTATTATTATTATTATTATTTGTGTTTTCGACGGTGAAAGAATATAGAAGAAGGAAGGGAAGGAAGCAATGCTCGCCGCAGTCAAAAGAGGCAGGGTTTTAGTTCCACTGAGCGATAAAAATAACAACCACACACTTTAGAATTAC
The DNA here is from genome assembly GCA_002224055.1 of Pezizomycotina sp. ARF18. NCBI lineage: Eukaryota > Fungi > Ascomycota > Pezizomycotina sp. ARF18. The sequence goes on from AZLU01000172.1 coordinate 29,485, forward strand.
AACACAAACGTTTCACATAAGGCTCACCCTCGCTTCAACTTGGCAACGGAAAAGAATTCTATAGAAATTCATACTGCATGTAAGCGGAAACATACTAAGTAATTATATACAATTAAGCAAAGCGCTTAAAAAATAAATCTCACGAACGATGCTTTATACCAATATATATATATTTGGAGGATTAGGTTATGATAGCGAAAGAGGACGAATCTTTAAAAAGACCTCAACTTCTATTTCCAGTGGTCACCGCCGAAGTATGCTGGTAGTATATAGCCTGATCAGCCGTTTGATGGTCTCGTCTCGTATAAGTTGCGGGTGAACAACCCCAGACATGCCCCAAAGGAAAAAAAAAGAAAAAAAAAAGCGGATTACAAAGATATTACTAATCCGTTTTCGGGTACCCTTTGTTCTACTGTCGTGAGCTATATTCCCAATTTTCGTCATAGTATAGCTATATTGGTTCTCCTGATCCTTCATATTAGAGGCACCTGAGTTCGGGCAGTAGACCTATGTAGATGGGGAGGAAGAATAAAACACTGCTTTGGCTCGGTTTATATTCTATTAGCTTACAAAAGCAGGGGGGAGAAGGAAGACACGATTTTCCAAGACTTCATCTTTTTTTTTTTTAAAAAAAAAAAAAAAAAAAAACCATAAGAGGTATACGCCAAACTTCAATATTTGATTTTAAAATACTGTTCTTTTTTTTATCCATTTATCATTTTCAAGTCTTAATAAACATTTCCTTATCTCTCCAGCTACAAAAAAAAAAGAAAGAAAGAAAGAAAAAAAGCCTTCCCAGGGATGTGCAGCGAGTCGGTCGGTATTTAACCGTAGACAAGCTGAAGACGTCGTTCAAGACGAAGTAGCTGCCTCCATCTTTGACGAGGTTGAAGGTTTGGCAGTAGTTCATCGGCTGTTGCTGATCGTCGACCTGTTGCATCGCAAAAAAAAAAGAGAGAAACGGTTAAAAAAATATGAAACTGGGAATGCCAAAGCTTTCCCTCTCGAAAGAAAGAAAGGAAGGAAGGAGAAAAGCCTGGCTAAAATCTTCCTTACCAGGAGCTTTCCGGTAACCATCACGACGAGACCGTCGCCGGGGTTAATAGGTTGGGCATCGAGAGTAGTGATCTCGTGTTTGACTTTTTGGAACGGGAGTCCCTATAGAAGGAAAAAAGCCGATGTCTATTAGTCACGGACAATCTACCGCATTAACGACTTTAACTCAGCTTCACCTACAACAAGCTTCTCTTTAATGGTGGGGACGTCTTTCTAGCTTCCCCCTCGAATGTCAACACCGATTGTGGCCTCTATTTAGAAAAGGAAAGAAAATGAAGTTAGTGAAAGTTACGAGGCTGTTTGAGCTTTTGAGCTTTTCTCTTAAATCTGAGTATCTTTTTTTGAACCTAAGTAACGTACGTAGAGGACCTCAAGACCAGCACGGTTAGTGTCGAATGTGTGATAATAGAATTTGACGAATTCCTCTGTTTGTTCGCATTTTTGTCAGACAACGCTCATAAATTAAGCTGGAAACCAAAAAAGATGCAGGACTTGTGATTTCCTGCGAGGGCGACCAAGAGGAACGAAGGCGACATACCGGCGACAGTCTCGAAGTCTAAAGACCGTGTAAGTTAGCATCATATCCCGAAGATGGCGAGGCGTTTGGAAAAGCAATATAATAACCGCCGTATTCTAGCTTTGGAGCTCTTCACGGCAGCTCAAGCTACCAAACAGCGGCCGAGGAAGGAGATCACTATCCATTTCGAAAGGTTGAGAAAGAAAACGGATAAGAAGCTGTAGATAGGGGTTTCGGATGGATATTTGATCTTTTAGCAGATGTAGACACTTAAGCCTTGATGTTCAGGGAAGGAGGAAGAAAAGGAAAGAAAGTTTTGCTTCTGCTGTTGTTTATTTTATGACGGGGGCTCCTTGGGCGGGGGGGTTTTTTTTCCGCGCTAAAGCTCTATTAGGCAACATTGGGAACTTTACTAGTGCTGAGATTTACTACTATAAGGCGAGATATTCGGCACTGATCAACTCAGCCTTCTCACGTTATCACGCGATTCTATTTGACACGCTCAGGGACGGCATCATGTCGTCTCCCTCCTTGGACCCCTCCTTCTTCGACGCTCATCACCTCCCATTCGTCGCCTTGATCACGTACATATACAAAGTAAGTATCTTATCGCGACTTGACATCGCAGCTCGCCAAATAATGTCCTCTGCTACGACCTCCAAGCGCTCTTACGGTTCCTCGGCCTTGTAAGATCCGCTCGCGACGGCGATGGCGAGGTCAACCCTCATGGCGGAAAATATCAAAAGGTAGGGTATATTCCCCCATCCTTCAATGGAACCACGGAGCCATGGACCAATCTAAATTTCTTTCTCCTCTTGAAAGTGTCGACGCAATCGCTTCGTCCGACATCAAACGATCCAAAAGCTCTTCCCCGACGAAAAGCAAGCGAAGCAGATCCTCTCCGCCGCGAAACGAGCATCCAAGAAAGGGCACTGCATCTACTACTACTGCATCTAGCCCGTCGAAACGGAAGCGTAAGGAATCGCCATCGGACGATCGTGTGGAGTCCTGGGAGACGGGATTGGACATGCCGCAGCCTATAACAGACGAAGATAAATTGAGCACTATCACGCTCACGAGTAATCGCGCACCGCTCCTGCTCGCATTCGCAGTTGTTAGCTTAGGCTATACGCACCCCTGGTTACCGCTATCATCGAGGTTCTCGCTCGCTCAAGGACTACTGGAGCTCACCGCCGCAGCTAAAGCGAAGAACATCGGCATCGAGCGGCAGAATGAAGGTAGTCCGTCGAAGAAGGGTATAGAAGATGAAGGTGCTCGTCGGAAATACCCGTCCTGCGACGGTGGGATACTGCGCGATCTTCTAAGAGGAGAAAGACGGTACTATTGCGTCAAATACTAAGCCAACAGAAAACAAGGAAGAACAAAGCCGTCATTTTGGGCGCTCTCGACACACTACTCGAGAAACGCCGGCGCCGACGCGGCAAAATCCAACGCCGCTGCCGATACATTTACCGGCTACCGTCGTATCAGTACTTAACTCGGAATTATCCTTATGAAGACGACGCTACCGCAGCTTCTAGGCGCGCTCAAGTTGTTATTCGACAGCTGGGATGGAATCCTTGACCCACCGAGTTAGATAGGAGGAGCTGGAGCTGGTACGTCCGCGTAAGGCTGACGTGGCAGACGCAAGGCGGCTGGGGCGGGAAAGGCGAGATACCGCTTAGCAAAATACTTGAGTTGCGAGGAAGGTCGGATAGTCTGATAGCCAGGATCGAAAGCAAGAAAGGGTGGATTTTTAGTGATGTATTTTATTCTTTGATTGGAGTGATGACGGCGCTGGCTTTGGGTTTGGGTATTTTATTTTGTTTTGTTTGAAAGTTCTTCCATGACATTTCTCTCACGGTTTCTGTTTGATATTCGTTCCGGTATCAATAGTTGAATTTCCTCTGGGAGTTTTTCATTCTGAAGGGGCATCTGAGTTACGGCTTCTACTAGATGTAATTTTTGCATCGCGCTATGCCATTTGACGGTCATGCACCTGTCCTGTCCATATAGCGAGGACTTATACACATACTCAACTCGATTCCACTCGAGACTTTGCGACTTGGTGACGAATAGCGATATGTTACTCCAAGTACGGTTGATTCTTCGCTATATATCTGCCTTATATGGTCGTTTCAATTTATCGGCTGCACGAATACCGTATATGTGGTTTATGACATGCTAGATAAAACATGGAACTGTGAAGACGGTAGGGAAAAAAGGTAGAAGGGGATATGAATTAAGGACTATATCTCATTTTCCAGCAATCTTGCAAACTGCCTGATGAGTATATGGGTAGAATAAAACGTATTCAATACATCTTACTTCAGGCAAAGAAGGGAGACTATTTCCGACGAAATATCAGACTCGGTGGAATATCGATATCGCCATAGCGTCTTGGATATTGATGTCGGATTTTCGAGTGAACTTAGTGTATGAGATATAGAAGAAAAAACCCCATATTTTTTTTTTGCAGAAAATATTGCCCACTTCTCTATCCTCTTTCTCGCCCATCCAATGCTCAATTCATAGCAGAGCGATTTACTAGTCCGACTTCAATGGCTCGGTCATGATCGCAAGAACCGGAATACCGCTACGAGATTTTGCTTAGTCTTTTTTCGTCGTTATATATATACTCTGGCACACTATTTGTATTACAGTTTTATATTGCGCAAATTTCGTGTTACGTTCACATGCTTTATCGGCGAGCCATATATTTACTCGCGATCTTGAGAAAGATTCTTTACAGCGAAGATCTCGTGGAAGCTCAAAATAATGTTTTCGTGCGATGCGTTCTTTAACGGTATGGCTTTACGACTGGTAAGAAAAAATGGCAATTACCAACGCTTGCTATTCCATTCGCCATGATCAACTACATCATTTCAACAGTACGAGCCGCAACGGTAAGGCCGCGAGTCCTTGGTATTTTCGCCATGATTGGTCTCACTCCAATGTGCATCAGCAACAAATTCTCCGCTCGGTCCTGAAACTCTCCGTAGTGTCGAGGAGCCTCTATTAGAGCGTTGTCTTCGTTTTCACGTGGTACAAGTTTGCGTAAAAACAGCAGAAAGGAAAAAAAAAAAAAAATTGTAACGACGGGATGCGGGTCTCACATCCTCGTGGCTCCAACGGCTCTACGATGTCGTATTTTCTTAAGTACAGTAAGTTAGTCGTTTTTTACAACTCGCTTAAACAAAAGACATTTGTTATTTGAAATATTTCTTCCTTTCTCTTGTTTTTCCACGATCTCTTATAAAATTTTTTTGGGGCCAAGATCGTGAGATACGAGCGAGGCTGCCGTCGAACGTTATTTTTCTGCGTTCCGTCGTCATGAAAGGCCGGAGAGAATATCTCGAGAAAGGTGATGTGATGGTTTAATTACGTATACGATGGATGAGTACATAACCCTCATCTAGGGTATTTTCAGGATTCAAGCAACAAAGGGTTCCGCGAGAGGAACCGAAACTAGATTTGAAGTCTTTCGTCTACGGGGTCAAAGGCAACCGTTCAGCTGGAGTTTACCAGAGCGTGCTGAATGAACCAGGAACAACCCGTAAAAGAGGATTAAAAAGGAAATATTTTAACAATACCACTTATATGAGTAATTTTTCGAAAATTTTCTCGGAAAAATATCAACTGGGGTGTTTCCCAATTAAAATTAAGTTTCGCGAAGAGTTGCTTCGTAGCTCTAGGCCGAGCTGAAGGAAAGCGATCAGACTTAAACAAGCGAGTTCCGTTTCATCTCGCGAGGAGTGATGATGAATGAATGCTGTTTAGGTTCAGATGCTTGTCGGGAGACACAGCGTATTTAGATTCGATATCAATGATCCGAGTGTTAAAAATAGGTAAAAAGCGATGAACTGCTTCCAACTCAACTTTGGAGAAGAAATCGTTTCGCAGCAACAGTGATCGCCCGGTCGGGGGGCTGTTTGGAGCGAATGCAAGGCTTGGAATCAATCTGTATTTCTGTATACGAGCTTGCATACAGCCCGTTTAGAGTTATTCGTGGAAAAGTTGCAGCTAATAGTAGTTTCCCTGCTGTTTGTTCGGAATCGGAGTGGATGTTGTTTCTATACTCGGCTCCATCTCAGCATGCGCGTGGCGACCAGCGCTTGAAAATAGATACACCACTGCATCATCATTGGTAAGCTAACTCCATATTATTCATCTATGATATCGGAGGTATTGTCCCGAACAATGGCTAAGCGCTGGTGCTGCCTACATGCCACAGCCCGCATATTTTAGGTGCTTAGGGCGGCGCGAAAATTGAACGAAAGTTGGGGTATAGCTCTCAGAATAGGACTTGACTAAGATTAGTCGATGTGTGGGCGTATGCTTCGCCTCAAAGATTTGTTCTCGATGTGAGGCAGGGTCTAGTTCGCGTTTTTTAGCAACATTTGCCACATTGATTTACCCGAAGAATAAGTATGCATATAGATTGGTCGATCGCTGAGCTAGTTGCATAAAGATATGAAAAGCTATAATGAGAGATTTTGCAGTCCTGATCTTGAGTCAAGCCCGAAGAGCAGGGGTGAAGCTATGACACAGTGAGAGCCCATCATGACATGAAGTTTTTTTTTTTTTTCGCTTTAGAATCTCGCGGATGGCGTCATTTCTTCTACTTGATCTAGTTGAATTTTGTAAGCAACAAGTCAGCGGGAAGATATCCATCCAAAAGACTCATGAGGTACAGAATCGTCAACTTTCCTTAGCAATGATGTCTTCAAAAATCTTTCAGCCTTCACGTAGAACCGAGGGAGTCTCATCAGAGGTGAACAGACGGCCATACAACAAAAGATACCGAAGGGATTGACACTGGCCAGCTTCATTTTCCAGAGCTCTCAAGACTTGTTTCGATCGCTGTTCATCCGTATTCTCGTTTCGCTCGGGTTCGTTGCCCTTTCCTCCAATTTTCAACTCACATGTTGTTGCTGGTAACTTGTGAAAGAATGCTCAAGACGGTTACCTAATAGATAATTTTTCAAGCTTTCACCTCATCGTCGGTCAATCAGGAAAATATGCTCACTGACCTGTCATTTCATTATTTGGGTGCTTGAGTTCCTAGATGACCCGGAGCTGGATGCAGGCTACAACCTATTCGTCTGGACGACAGTGGAGCAGGGCTCGTGAATAATCTTCTAACAAGGTGTCAGAACTTGAATAGGATAGGCTGGAATCTGTTGATTGATTGTTTGGACTGTTATTTCAAATGTTAAGCAAAATAGCCGTAGTGGATAGTTGTCCAAGCTGTGTTTTTTCGTTCTATGTTAGCAAAATAAATTGATGGAAAAAAATTTTTTTTTTTTTTTATTTTTTTAATTAATTTTTTGGGGGTCCTTTGCCTCTCTCGCCTTCTC